>VDFB02196103.1:0-11421 GCA_007258455.2 Sequoia sempervirens | reverse complement strand
GAGCAACAAATAGGGCACTGCTCTGTCTACTTTGATTGTAGGAACAGTCACATAATGGAATTCTAGTGGCTACAGGAATAGTCGGTACTAGATTTCTAACTAATTACTAAACAACAAGCAATACTAAACTAATAATAAACTAAAAGAAGAATTACTCACCAAGTGGGCCCCCTTGGATAAGTATCCTCTAAAACTAATGAGAACTCAGATGCTTGAACTCAACTTTATTTTATTCACTGTAAATCATGAGTACAAAAGAGTAATGTATTTGTATTACTGAAAGCTTGAGAGTGCAAGTACAATATCAAATCGTGCAACTCCTTAAGAAGGAGCATCAGATCTTTATTTATACTATCAACTAAACAAGGCAATCAACTCCATGACTAGGAGGATGCCATTTAGGGAAAACAAAGAAAGTGAAGTGGTGGTGGTTACACATGCATGGAATCTAGTCAGACATGTAGGTCCAAACAAAAATTTAGCACAACAGTAATGCCCACGTCTGCTTAACCAACATTAAAGTCCACTACAAGGCGTGTTACATTTGGTTGCATGAGGAATATTCTACCATCGACCTCCTTTGACCTTTGAGTGATTCCTTTGTTGGACGTTACAGTGCATGGCCAACTGGTATTGTCTTCCTCAACTTAGCATCATTGAATTAAATCTTCATGGAAATGTCAGTACACACAATAACTGCATATCTATAACCACCTTAAGGAACACTCATTAACCACATGCAAAATCAATATAGATAATCCACATACTATGCCAATGTCATTAAAACTTGCAAAAATAGGATTAAGCCTTATGTCTATGGTTTGGGGGAAACATTATGAAAATATCAACATTTAGCATCAAATTCCATGACAACTGCCAGCAAATAAACTATAGATTCTACCCAAAATTGGACCAAAAACTAGGCTCATCACTCCCCCCAACCTAATGTTTTGCTGGTCCTCTAGCAGGGGAAGGGTTGTTCTTCTGTTTGGTCAAAGCTCTAAAATTTGCAACTAATAGTTGTCCCACATTAGAGTGTGTTGTGCATGAATCAAGATCCCAATAGAATCCTCCTAATCTGTCCAATCTTCACCATCTCTGTCTCTCTGCAGCAATATCATATTGGTAGAACCTAAAGTTTGGCATGGGCCACATGAGAATGGGTGGCTGAAAAGTCAAGGGAAGCCAAAATAACCCTTTTGTCCTTCCACTATGAATATATCTATCAATTTTTTTAAGAGCTACTACATAGTTCTGGATGGAATGAGGCTCATCCTATTTGAGATCATCTATTAGGCTATTCCATCTTTGTGAGAGGTATCTTTTCATGGTTTCCTCCTTTGCCTCATACTCACTATAAACTACCTCAATCCAAGGCATGATACTGTTACCATAGCTAGTTCTGAAAATCATTCTAGTCCATTCCCTGAAAATATCCTTTGGGTTGCTTGATTCAACCCTAATGGGTAGAGGGATGTTAGACTCCAATTTCTTATAAGCCCCATGTTGTTGTTCCCAACTAATCTCATTTTGTACCCAAGACATAAATTCCCTTAATTGGACATCCACAACATACAATAGCAGATTCCAATCATGGTCTTGAGCCATGGAATAATTATGCAAGTAAAGCTCACATAGAAAATTCTTCATTTCAGGGAAAGCAATTTGATAAGCATTGAAAAAATCAATAGGGGTGTCAATAGAAAAATTCAGACCTGAGACAATCCTTGCTAGTCTAAAAGAGAGATATTTCTCCTTCAAATGTAGAGCATAGACCCTTGGAGGGGTCCTCTATTCCAAAATCTGTGGTACCAATGCTACCATATCATCCACCCTCTTCTTCAGGGTGGCAATTTATGCATCCTTGTCTTCAATTTCCTCATCTCTCTGTTGAATTTCCTTCTTCAATCTTCATTTTTCCTCCTTCCATTCCTCTTCTCCCATCAATTATGGCTACAGGGGTACTATTTATTCTCCCACTTCTTGCTACGGGGTATCTTGTCCTTGTTCTTGGTGTGGCTGTAAGAACCCCTGCTCTAGTTCTGGTTGTTGCTATAGGACCTATTGCTGTAGGAATTCTTGCTCATGCTGTAGGAAATCCTAATTTTCCTCAAACTCTTCTGCAATGTTACCAAGATCGACCAGTGTTATGTTTTTTTCTCTTTCAAATATGTCTTCTTCTTTGACATTCTCCTAACCCATTGGAGCTTCTATGTCCCCCTATGGTATTTCTCTAGACTTAGGGCTTTCCTATGGAGGCGTACCAATCACTGGCCCAGCTAGTCTTGATTTCCTGGGAGGGCTCTCACATTTTTCTTTGGTTGTAGGATGAATAGTGTTAGCCTTCCTCTTCTTAGAACTCGATGCCTTTCTTTTTGACGGATGCCTTTTAGCCTTTCCTTTTCTCATTTCTACTTCTCTCTTTTGTGTCCTAGTTTTCATCAAGGTGCCAAGTGGAATGTCATCATCAGAATCTAAGGAGGAGCTTTCTTTTTCTGAGTACTCTATTCCAAAAGAACTAATTTCTATGGTTTCTTTTGCTATAGGATGGTTTACACTAGGGCCTATGCCAGAGGTCGAAGCACCAAGAGTGGCTTCAGTCATGCTCAATCTCTTGCTAGACCTACAAGGTTGAGGAAAAACCCTAGGTTGCAAGTTCTCAGGTCTAATTTGATCAACATTTATAAATTCTTCCTAGGTCATTCTAGACACATCATGCAGAGACTTCTCAACTCAAAATTTAATCATACAATGGTGGGAAATAGAATTGTCCCTACCTTTTTGGGTCTTGGCTACCATGATTGAGTGAAGATTGTATAGCATGTTAGGCACATTCATCCTCCTCCCGTGCCTCATGTGACTCAAGAGTTTGAAATGTATTGAATGCAGGTTCAATAGATGACCTTCATAGGTGAGATACCTTATAATTTACATGGTTGTCTGCTTCCATGGTTTGGGTAGAGAGGTTCTTTTTGCACCCTGTTTATCCACGTTGATTGGAGGGTCACCATATACTATAAATTTGTCCCTAGATGACCTAGCATCTCTAGAGGTAGGGTAATGTTTGCCATCAGCAGGTAACCTTGTAACCTCTATAATTATTTCCTTAGTTGCCACAACCTCCAACCCTTTTACTGTGGCTTTTCCTTCAGAAAATGTATGGGAAAATTCTAGTGCAATTCCTTCATCAAAGCCATCCAGCTTCAGGAAGTAATCTAACTATCCACAGTTTCTAAATTTGACCAGGCATTGTGCATTCTAAAATAAAACATCATGAACCGAGGGTTCATTTTGAATTAGCCCTCCTCCCATTATCTACAATCAACTATCTCTCTGCAAAATTTCCTTCCTGTAATTCCTATCTGAAAGCCAAACACCTTCCTACAATACCTGCTAAATTCCAATGCCAATATTGACTGAATTTTCCCTTTCTTTTGTTTTACCTTTTTGCTTTCAACTCAGGATTACAACAGAGTCAATAATGGCAAGAAAAGGAGTGACAAAGGAGAATTATGATGGGAAGAAGTGGTGGCTATAGTTAGTGTCACTTCACACATGTGATTCGTCCTCTTACTCAAGTTTCAAATTGGCTCATTTAAATTTTTTGACATAGCCTAGCATAAATTGACACATGGGTAATATATTTGCATCTATTTCTTCCCCCCCAACCTAAATTTGGACATGTGTCCGCACATGTGAAATGGGAGTGGTGATTTGATAGGGAATAATGACATGTTATGTGAACATCTATACTAACGTACATCAATTAAATGAATGCACTTAAAAGATGATTAAAAGATAGCAATTAATGTGCACATACCTGAATGTGTGGAGGATTTGTTGCAAAGATCATGGAGAAAGTACCATTTTCCTTTTTGGGGAATAAATTAAGCAATTAATGAAAATGAAGTGGAATGAGGTGAGGTGGAATGAAGTGATGGAAGAGAGAGAAAAGTGGAAATGGATGGGTAGATGGTTGGATGGGTGAAGAAATGGACTTCCAAAAGAGAAAAAATCTTTATTATGACAAGTACTTACCTTAATTAGCTAGAAGGAGGAACACTAGGTCCACTTCCTTCAGCTGTAGAAAGCTCAGGTGTTGAATGTTGGGTGAATTGCTATAGGAACTCTTCTTTGGAAGCTGGCTTGTGATATAATTTGAGGTGATGACCATTGAAAATTAACTTGAATCTGACAAGTTTAAAGGTAGTAAGCTAAATAGCTCCATTAGGAAAGACTTCAATGACTTCATATGGTCCTAGCCACCTTGTCTGCAATTTTCCTGCATTGTCCTGATATCTTGAGTCATAGAGCAAGGCCCAATCTCCTGGTTGGAATTTCTTGTCCTTGATAAATTTTTCATACCACTTGATTCTTTGATTCTACACTACCTCTATATGATGCAGGGCTACTCTTCTTATCTCATCCAAAGCATTTAGCTACATGATTCTTTCTCTATGTGCCTCAAAAATATCCATCCCCAAATCTACTACAGTCTGAAGAGTCTTATATTCAAATTCAATGGGCATCATGGTTGTCTTTACATACAACAACTCAAATGGAGTGAAGCTTGTAGTTATTTTCTAGGTTGTCCTATAGGCCTAAACAGCTTTTGGTAATCTATTTTCCCAACCCTTTCTATGAATAGCTACCGTTTTGGTCAGAATGGCTTCAATTTCTCTATTGGTCACCACAACTTGGCCATTAGCCTGGGGGTGATAAGGAGTAGACTTCTTCTGCCTTATGTTGTACTCGTTAACTAGTGTTGCAACAAGGGTTGATGTGAATTGAGCCCCTTGATCAGTCACTATTTCTCTTGGAACTCCATATCTTGTGAAAATCTCCTCGTAAAGAAATTTTGCAACCTTGTTATCTCTTGCATGCTCCATGGTCTTAACTTCTACCCACTTTGTCACATAATCAGTGCATACCAAGATATAAGACTTACCATTTGATAGAGGGTCAATGTTTCCTACAAAATCTAATCCCCACTTGTCAAAGGGAATTATTACTACCTAAGGGAAAAGTGGCATCTCATCAGATCTAGTTGGTCTACCCATTCTTTGACATCCTATCACATTTTCTGGTATACCTTCTTGCATCCTTGTGGAGTGTTGGCCAGTAATATCTTGTGTTCAAAATCTTCATTGTTGTCCTCTTGGCTACAAAATTTCCTCCTCATGGTTCATTATGGCATGCATTCAAAATGTCATATGTCTCATCTTCTCTCACACAGCTCCTCATGACATGGTCTAGTCTAGTATAAAACAAACACCCAACAATCTAGGAGAAAGGAAAAGGTTTTTTAATGAGTTCCCTTTTCTCTTTTGGAGAGAAGTGAGAAGGAACTTTACATGTGGCCAAATAATTGGCTATTTCAGCATACCAGGGTGTTTGTATACTAAGGGAAAATAGATGCTCATTAGGAAAAGAGTCATCTATGGGCTGATTGTCTTATGATGTAGTCATCCTTGAAAGAAAATCTGCAACAACATTGCCCTTCCCTAGCTTATCCACAATGGTTATATCAAACTCCTACATTAACAATAACCATCTTGCTAGCCTACCTTTGATCAAAGGTTTATTCATGAGATATCTAATGGTTGCATGATCAGTGTGCACAAAGATTTGGTAACCTATTATGTAAAGTCTAAATTTATTCAGTGCATAGATTACTACTAGCATTTCTTTCTCTATCACTGTATAATTGAATTCATCTCCTTGTAAATTTTTGCTGACAAAGTAAATGGAATTTTCAATAGCTCCTTCTTTTTTTCCTAAGACTACTCCTATGGAATAATTTGATGCATTAGTATGGATGTGGAAAGAAAGTTCCAAATTAGGCCCTTTGAGTACAAGAGCATAAGACAAAGCTACCTTCAAGTCAGAAAATGCCTTGACACAAGTTTTAGTCCACTGGAATTCAACATCTTTAGTGAGAATAGTATACAATGGTGTTTCTACCTTGCTAAAATCCTTGATGAAATGCCTATAATATCCTGCATGACTCAAGAAACTCCTAACATCCTTTTGTTTTGTAGGTGTGGGAAGATTTGTGATTACCTCAATCTTTGCAGGATCTACTTGAATTCCCTTGTGGGAGATGAGTGGCCAAGAACTACACCTGCCTACATCATCATGACGCACTCTTCACTATTTAAGGACAAGTTTTGGTCTTCACATCTCTATAGGACTCTCCTGATATTTTCCAACACTTGATTAAAATCAGTACCATAAGTGGTAAAGTCATCCATATAGATTTTCATGCAATCATGAGAAATGTCTGAAAATATGCTAATGACTACCCTCTGAAAGGTTGCAGGTGCATTGCATAAGCCAAATGGGAGTACCAAGTAGGCATAGTTCCATCATGGACAGGTAAATGTGGTCTTCTCTTGGTCCTCTAGTGCAATTTGGATCTGGTTGTAGTTGTTGAATCCATCTAGAAAAGAAAAGTATCGCTTTCATGCAAGTGTGTCCAAAACTTGATCAATGAAGGGTAAGGGAAAGTGGTCTTTCTTGGTGGCAACATTAAGTTCCCTATAATCAACACAAAATCACCATTTGTCTTCTTTCTTGGGCACAATCACTAATGGAGACACCCACTGACTATTTGAAATGGGGTAGATAAATCTTGCATCTACTAATTTTTGCAATTCCCCTTTTACAATTTCTCTTAGTGCAAGGTTAATTCTTCTTTGTCGCTATCTTACTGAGGTGCAATCATCTCTGATGTAATTTCTATGTGTATAAATTTTAGGGTCCAATCCCTTCATATCATGATAATCCCATGCAAATCCATGTTGATGGGTCCTTAATAATTTTTCCAACAACAATTGTTGTTCTTCACTTAATTTATTGTTAACATTCAAATATTTTCCTTCTGACACTTGTACTTGTGTAGTTAACTCTATCATGGCTACTTCATTAACAAATGATACCTTTAGTTCATATGGCAGCAATGTATGGGACATACTTGTTGCTGCAAAAATTTTGTCTGCAAGAACAATGGTTGTAGGAAGAACATCTGCAGGAACAGTGGCTGCAGGAAGAATGTCTGCAGGAATAGTGGCTACAGGAAGACCAGACAAAAGTGTCTTGACTAGAGTAGTAGAATGAGAAGATGATGCTTCCTCTACTTCGCAATGGTTCTGAATGATGTTAGCCAATCCTTCATCTTCATCTTGGAGCTACATGAAAGAGATTCTACCTAGCATCATAAGTTGTGCCATAGAATTAACTTTCTCGACCTCTTCACCAACATGTGGCTATACTAGATTATCTTCATCATGAGATGGATGACCAGGAGGATAAAGAACAAACTTGTTAGTGCTCTTCCCATCTAAAATAGTCATATCACTTGACCGACATCCAATATATGCATCTGTAGCTGCTAACCATGACCTTCTAAGAATAATGGGATACCCACCTAGTGTAGCTTTAGGAGAAAGAATCATAAAGTCTATTGGGTACTCCTAGGAGTCTAAAACTACCAAAATATCTTCCACTACACCATCGTGCTTGACAAGAGAGTTATCAGCAAGTTGTAGGATAGTAGGAGTAGATCTCATGCTTGCAACATTTAGTTGTTGTAGGATTTTGGTCATTACATTTATTGCTTCCCTAAATCAATCAAAGCATTCTTAATTTGGATCTCATTTATAACAATTGCTACATGACTACCTGGTCATTGTACTTTGGATAGTCACTTTTCCAAGCATGATGTTGGCTAGCTATCCCACCACATGAATTATAGTTGGGTCTTTCTTTTTCCTACATGGCTTCTTGAGGCATGCTTCCTTGATTTCCTTTCCATAGATTGGAACATCCTTGATGGCCCCGAATAGAGGTATCTAGACACATATGCTCGATCCAAGATGTCAAAAGTTTTTTCTTCCTTTTCTTCCTTTTTGGAAACTTCCAATCTCTGAGGGAATGTTGTTTCTTGTTCAATCTACTTGACTTGGACTGGTTCAAGATTTTTAGGTTCCTCTTCCTTTTCCACAGGAAGCTCAGTGATAATGGGGTTGGAAGGGGTTGGTAGAGTAGTTCTTGAATGCAAGTGGATTTCACTTACACTCACAACATATATAGGAAATTGATTTGAATCAGCAAAGTATGCAGGCTACTGTTGTGGTTTGCTTTTTAGATTGGGTGTGGGCTGAGCTGGTAGCTGGGTAGGTTTAGGTGTATTTGAGCTTGGATTAGCAGGTGGAGACATTATAGTAGGTTGTTGGGGCTAAGAAGGTGGCTGCATGTAACTGTTTGTCTAGGCAGGCCATTTTTGTCCTCCCCTCCATTGATTTGTTTGTTTCCAATTTCCTAGAGGTGGCTACCAATGCCCTTGAAATTGCTACCAATTCCCCTGAGGTTGTTGCCATTGGGGTGGAGATTTTTTATGATTGGGCCAAGTATTTGAAGGGTTACTCCAAGGTTATGGTGGATATCCTCCATAGCTAGATGGATATGGGGGCTACCATTGGTTACCAGATAAATAGGAATTAAAATATGGCCTAGCATAAGATAAAGGATCCGGTGGCATACCTTTTCTTGGACCCCAAGGATTCCTTTGTGCAACATAGTAGACTTGGTCCTCTTTAATCTGAATTAGTTTGAGCTCAGGTGGAATATACTTTCTTTCAAGATTAGCTACCATCTTGCATCTATAGGTGGAGGCATTATAACAAGCTGCTGGGGCTGAGAAGGTGGCTGCATGTAACTGTTTGTTTGGGCAAGTCATTTTTGTCCTCTCCTCCATTGATTTGTTTGCTACCAATTTCCTAGAGGTGGCTACCAATGCCCTTGAAATTGTTAGCAATTCCCTTGAGGTTGCTACCACAGGGGTGGAGAGTTTTGATGATTGGGCCAAGCATTTGAAGGGTTACTCCAAGGTTGTGGTGGATATCTTCCATATCTGGATGGATATGGGGGTTTCCATTGGTTACCAGATGAATAGGAATTAAAATATGGCCCAACATAAGATAGTGGATCCAGTGGCATACCTTGTCTTGTAGCCAAAGGCTTCCTTTGTGCAACATAGTAGACTTGGTCTTCTTCAATCTGAATTGGTTTGAACTCAGGTGGAATCTGATTCCTTTCAAGATTAGCTACCATCTTTCATCTACAGTCCCTCTTCTTTTGTTTGCAGTGGGGGAAATACTCTGTTAACATTTCCTCTGCCTCCTCTTGTTTCTTCTTGGCCTAAAGTGTATCTAGCTAAGTGGCTAGATTATTTATAATGTCTTGCTTGAAGTCTTCCAACAAATGAGTAATCTCCATTCTTGAAACTCCACCAGTACTTGACTTACCCATGGATGATTGGTAAGTTCTCCCTTTCTTTGAAGCTTCCCTAGAGTAGTTCTGGCTTATTTTCTTGATATCTTCCCAAGGAGCTTGGGAGATATCTCCTCCTCCCATGAGGTCCAAGGCATCAGTGCAACTATCATTGATTCCTCTCAAGAAAAACAACTTTGGTGAGTCTTCATTGAGTGTATGGTGTGGATATTTTTGTAGGAAAAATAGAAACCTTGCAATATAATCTTCTAGGCTCTCATCTTCCTTTTGCTGCATCCCAAAAATTTCAACTCCTCTCATGTCGCCGCCCCTACAATATTCCTTGTATTTCTCAAGGAATTTTGTCTTCATTTCTTCCCAAGTTTCCACAGTATCTCTTCCTAGGCTCATGAACCATCTTAATGCATCCTCTTCCATAGTGGTAGGAAATAGCTTAAGCCTATGGGAATTGGTAATATAATCATAACTCCTACAAAGTATGTCAAACTCAAACAAGAAGGTGTCAAGATCTTCTATGATAAGACCATAAAACTTGGGGAGTGCTAAAGCAGGGATATTTTTGATGTTGTAAACTTCATTTTGATGGGAAATGGGGAAATGAAAAGCTTGTTGGTTATTTGTTCCTATTTGCATCACCCATGCCCCGCTGATGTAGTTCCAAAGCAAAGGGATTCTCAAGCCGATTTTGGTCTTCAGAGGAGACTTCAGAACTAGTCAGATTAGGAAATGCATCTGCAAAGGGGTGTGGATCTTCTTCTTCTTCTTCCCTTGGCAGGTTCTGATATTCAACTAGCTTGAATGGATTAGGACTTTAGGAAGGAATCTCCCATAAGCATCCCTTCTCCTTCGTCTATGCATGCAGTATCACTCACTATCAACCAGCTCACATAAAGAACTGGTAAAGAATAAGGGGGGTCATTACTTCCTAAATGAGGGGTATACCAAAAACAACTTCCAAAAAAACTACAACAAGAAAAACTACCAATGACTTGAAAGAACTCCTTAGTTTGACACCATCCTCAGAAACGACACCAAAAATGTTGGCTTCCTACAATGATTTAATAACTAATCCCTTATAGCCATGATTCAGAGATTGAACATCTAACCTGAATAGCCATTTCAATCATCATAAAGGTGCATTTAACTTGTCAACCCAAGGACATGAACTTGAAATGGTTCAGCACAATATGTGCACTAGGAACCCAAAGTAGCCATTTTCATTCTACAGCTAAGAAACACACAATGTTGAAAGTAAATTTCTTAGAAGGGAATACCATAAATTCCAATCATCAATCAAAAACTACATCAAACTAAAATGCATAATAGAAATGAAAATTTGAGCAACAAACAAGGCACTACTCTATTTGCTTTGGCTGTAGGAATAGTCACAAAATGGAATTCTAGTGGCTGCAGGAATAGCCGGTACTAGATTTCTCTCTAATTACTAAACAACAAGTAATACTAAACTAATACTAAACTAAAGGAAGGATTACTCACCAAGTGGGCCCCCTTGGATAAGTATCCTCTAAAACTAATCAACACTTAGATGTTGGAACTTATAACTTTATTTTATTCATTGTAAATCATGAGTACAAAAGAGTAATGCATTTGTATTACTAAAAACTTGAGAGTGCAAGTACAATATTAAATCATGTAACTCCTTAAGAAGGAGCATCAGATCTTTATTTATATTATCAGCTAAACAAGGCAATCAACTTCACGACTAGGAGGATGCCATTTAGGGAAAAAAAGAAAGTGGAGTGGCAGTGGTTACGCATGCATGGAATTTGGTCAGACATGCAGGTTCAAATGTAGATTTAGCATAGCAGTAATGCCTGCGTCTACTCAACCAACATTAAATTCCACTACAAGGTGGTTACATTTGGTTGCATGAGGAAGCTTCTATCATCAACCTCCTTTGACCTTTGAGCGATTCCTTTGCTAGACGTTACAATGCATGCCCAACTAGTTGCGTCTTCCTCAACTTAGTATCCTCAAATTAAATCTACATGGCAATGCCAATACACATAATAACTACATATCTATAATCACCTTAAGGAACATTCATTAACCACATGCAAAATCAATATAGATAACCCACATAATATGAAAATGTCATTAAAACTT
>VDFB02196102.1:0-12770 GCA_007258455.2 Sequoia sempervirens | reverse complement strand
ATTTTTCAGTATTTTACTGTTTTCATGCATTTATTACTGTTTTAAGTCAGATGTAATTTTTATGCTTCCGAGCTCATAACTTTTTGCCACGATCTCCGTTTTTCGCCTCGTTTGAAGCATCGGAAAGGTATTGAGGAGCTCTAGGTTGCTGTCCATGCAATTTTTCTGTATCTGTCCCAGGTTTATCAGTTAGTCCAGATTTGGCCCGATGGGTTGTTTGGCGATTACTTGGATATTTTGGCAGTTGGGAGAGTGTATCTTGCATCTTTGCACTTCGTTTACAGTAATATATCATTTAATAATCACTTGCTGCATCATAGATTCCAGAGTTGTTCCAGTTTGGAGTTTTCGAGTGTTCCGTGGCATCGGGTTTTCTGTTGCTTTAATCATGATTCCTTGAGTCAATCAGTGACTCTCATCCGGTTTCAGTAGTATACAGAAGAATATTTACTTGCTTGCCTATATCAAGTTCCAGTGTTACTCTACAGAGTTCTTCCAGTGCTTCTTTGCAGCATGTAATCCCATTGTAAGGGGGTTTTGTCCCACTGGGTTTTTCCTTCTCTTACTCCATATTGCATTTGTAAATGGGTACCTGATCAGGCCTAGTTGTCGGGACCCATATTTGCTTTCATGCATCTTATTCTAGTGTTTAGCTTCTTCCTAAGTTCATCTTATAGGTGCTAGAGTAATGTTATTATGCTTAATTAATTACATCACATTGATTAATTCAATTAAGTCACTCTTATCTCTCTTTTATTACTTGCTTAAACTTAGGCATAATAATAATTAATTATTAAATGGCTATGCCAATTAGGCTCTCATTTCTGTGGTTTCCTTCTAGGGTTTATTGATCTCCTCTATAAGGATTTCGATCATTTTGTAAATTGATTCCTCTTAATGCATTTTGCATGCAGAGGTTTACGTAACATTGTTTTGGTTCTCGTGACAGCGTCTTTTGCAGTGATGTATTCATTTGCATGTGATCTTGGATTCTAGTCAGGGGAGAGAGAGAGAGAGAGAGAGAGAGAGAGAGAGAGAGAGAGAGAGAGAGTGATTGATGAGTGGGAGAGGGGGAGGAGGGAGAGTCTTGATAGAGAGAGAGTGAGGGGAGTGGGAGAGAAAGGTATGTAAGATGATGAGTCCCAGCTAAGGAGGCCATGTTAGGTACTCATGTACAATGTTTTGACAAAGCGGGGAAAATGAGAAAAACCTTACAGAAATAAAACCCCTCTCCAAAAGAGAAATGATACAATGAAGATAGACTATGTAACCCCCCATAAGATGATGATGCCTCTCTTTGAATGCTTCTTAGATGATCCATGTGAAGACTAATATAGAACATGTACCAAATAATTTATGTTAAGTCTTTCTTCTAAAAAATATTTGATGCTCTTTGTGAAGCTCCTTTGGAATCTGATGCAGTAGCAAGTGATGGTGGATGAGTTGATAATCATTTGAATCATTCCCATATTTTTTGAGTTGCAAACTTAGAATCATGGAAGAAATGTAGAAATATAAAGTACAATTCAAAGCACGTGACAATGACAACCCTTGTTGATTATTTTGATCCCCCTGAAACGATACATTATATATTTTAGTGCATATAACAACTCCAATGTAACGAATAATGTCACTTTATAATTGAGTACGATATCATTTCCAATAAAATGGACAAGTGATATTCACTTTAATAAAAGAAATATTCAAATTGAGTAGCTAATCAAAAGATACAATAATCATATATACCTAATTTTGTACATAGAAACTTAAAACTTTCTTGTTAAAAAATGAGACACAATATGTGTTAAACAACACAATTTTTGAATTGTCTCAATGATAAGTTTCTAAAATGAAAAGAGCTCTCGACTCTTTACAATTGAATTTTCGGCTTATGATTTTAAAGTTATGCTGAAATGAAAAAGACTTACAAGCACTTACCTGGCGAAAGGAAAACGGCCCCTTTAAAGTCTTACCTTTTAATGTTGGCACTTTTAAAACAGAGTTTGACCGATTCTACGGACTGTGTGGGGCTTGGAGGTCACCGTGTGAGTTGTTGAAGACAGCTAGTAGAAGTCTCATCTTCAACGCCTCTTCCACATTTGTCATGAGCTACTCCCAACGTGTGCTTATAGTTTATCCTCAACAGACTGCAGCGATGGGATATGGCCGGTTGTGTATGGAGGTGGCAGCCCGCGTGGAGGTCACGTTTGATAGGGAGAGCTGTTTGAGACTTCATAGGCTCCAACAAAGAATATGGAGGTTGTGTGGGAAGCAAATTGACCTTTACTAAAACTAGAGCCAATGAAAACGCTGAATCACACAAGCTTTTGCAGTGTTAAGCAATCTGCGTGTGAGGGAGAAAGTGCGGTGAGCATGGAGAATTTGTTAAAGACTCCATGAGAAGTTTGCGGGCTGGCTTAACCAGCACACTCTAAGCGTTCACCGCTTAGGTGGCTAGTGTGGGTCCACTTAAACCTTTCCTTTTCATTTGCCGTAGCGCTCTCCTCCGAAACTTTACGGTGACAGTCAATGGTGATGGCTAAATTTGAATTTCAATTTTGAATCTCCATCTCCCGCTCGTGACGATTTCAGCTGCTATAATTTGACAAATTTTGTAGATTCTTCAAGCATTATTTGCTTATAGGGAAGCCGGCCACTGATAATTTTACAATTGCTTATGTACTGTCCACAACCGCAGATATTTTCACTCTGAAGCTGCAAAGCATTCGGATCAAGGATCAAAACAGAGATTTCAGGGCAATTTTGGCAGAATTGGAGGCCTTATTTAAGTTATTTGAGGGACAGTATGTGTAGGACATTGTTTTGACTATAATTCATCTTTGGATTATGGATTACGGAATGACTACAATCTAGTGTGATGTGCCTGGCCAAAATGCATATCTGACCGGTCTAAGTATAATTGGGGGCACGACTGTTGGAATGCATGCGGAAGATCTGAAAGATAACGAAATAAGACTTCAAGAGTTCGCTAAGGCCTTGGGGGTTCCGTTTTCCTACAGGATGGTACAAATCTCAAGTATGGAGGAGATTCACAAAGGTTTGTTCAACGTTAAACCTTGCGAAGTTGTCGCAATGTTTGCTCCCTTTGTTTTCCATAGGTTATTATATAACTGGTGTCTTCTGGAGAGTGTTGTGGATGTTACAAAGAAATTAAGGTCGTGGATAGTGGTGAATATAGATGTTGAAGCTGACAACAACTCTTTTTGTTTGGACAAGCAATCAAAGATGTACTTTTCCATAGCAGTTCTTATTTCAACGCCTCAGATGTGATATGCTAGATAGACATGATAGTCTAAGGGTCAAGTATGAAGAAAAATTCTGTGGAAGCCAGATAAGGAATATGATTAAGGGAACGATAGGAGAATTAGACATGTTAAAATTGATGTGTGGAGATGTTTTTTCAGACACAAGGGCTTCGAGGAAATAAGCTTTAGCTATGACGCTTCGTATCAGGCCAGATTATTGCTGAAAGAATTTCTTCACGAAGAATGTTACAGTCTTGAGGACAATGGATCTGCCCTAATAACTGGGTGGAAGAAAACCCAAGCAGTTACAGTAACTCGATGGACATGTGGCTGAATGTGGGTAGACTTTTAAATGTAAAGGCTTGGTCACTCTTATGAATACAAGCTTCTTCGCGTTCACGTTTTGTTATATATTTTTCTCGTTCTGTGACATTATTATATAATCACTATAGTAGTTTGCTGTAAATATGTCTTTCACTCAAGTGTTGGACAGGATCCAAAAAATTTCATAAATGGAGAAATTCAAATTATTAAAATATTATATATTTAATTGAAGGGTTGAGTTTTAAGATTTATCAATTCAGTCTTTAGATTGATTGCTATAAGCTGAAATAGTAGATTATTCCTTCAAAAGAATATGTTAAATTCACCTTAAATTTTTTGTTTGTTGGTTTGTTTGTGTTATTACCATTTTTCAATAAAGGCATCCTAATGACTTGGTGGTTTGTTAGTGTTTTTTGTAAGAGTAAATTATGGTTTAGTTTTAGAATTTTCGTAGTGTAGGTTTATAAAATCTACAATTACTATCACAGAGGTATATGTTCCTATCTTGTCAAAAAAAATTGTGAGAATGTCAAATAAGAGATGTTTTTACATAGAGCAAGCAAAATGCTCATATATCATGAGAAAAAACTAAAATTTTCCTTAACTGTCATTGCTTGATCATAAGCGCTAGCTCAATGTCTGAAGTTGACTATCCCTAGCCATAGGAGTTGTGCTTATTTTTAGGGTTTTGGCAAGCTAATTTTTTTACACCTTGCATAGATCTAACATGTTAATCCTAAGACTTTGGGTAGGTTTTTTTTTGTTTCCATTCAAGAAAGGAGTTGGTTCTCAACTCTTGAAATTAGTATGTGTAGTATTGTTGGTCAACATTTATGGTGTTAGAAGAAGGGCATAATATAATGTTTTTCTTTTTTCCCTTTTATTGGTTATGATGGGATTTTCCAATATTGGGTGTAGTCCTCTTGACATCCCTAGTGATATCAATGATGTTCTAGAGATATTGAGAGGATACTTCTAATAAATACATTACAATTTTGTAACTCATATAAGAAAATTGGGTATAATGCATGATAATTTTGCATGTAATTTGTTTGTTTCTTCACAATTTGATGAATCCTTTTCTTGGTACAAGTAATATTTTCTCCTTGCTCAATTCATTCATGGAAAGAGATAAGAGACATTATTTTATATCAATTTGTTAGATTCATTCATTTGTACATGGATTTTGAGTAATCTACACACAACAAAATGAAGATAGGGAAGTTGAGATCTCAATTCCTGTGTTTCCCATCAAAAGAAATGAATCACTCATGTTAGAAATTTCTCATGAAATTGGTGTGAACTCATTTCACAACCAAGCTAATTGAAAGATTTTAAGTTGTTTCATGAGACTAAAATTTTTAGTCTAATCCTTTTTCTATATTGTGTAGTGATTCACATGGTGATAGAGAATGAGTAATTTCAAATCCACCATCTAATAGGGCTATTTTGGAAGATTTTTTTCTAGTTTGTTGAGAATATTAAACAAGTAATGTCACACATATTTTTCTTAGATTCAAATAAAGAAGTAGATGATTTCTTTAGTTTCAACAACATGGATGATATTACTTAGGATAATCATATAGTTTTATTTTTATCTCTGATGAAGAGGCCTAGTGGGATTCATTGTTAACTAATAATTTTAGACTAAACCCTTAATAGAATCCAAGATTAAAATTTAGAATATAAGATATTGATTTAATAGAGAGACATCATTTTATAAGTACCACTAGTATACTTCCATAATTTTGTTGTTAGCCCATACTTGTTGATCATAGATCTAAGTTATTTCCCTTCATATTTATGCTTCGTGTTTAGCTATTATAAAATATAATAATTATTATTCCTATGTATGCTTATTTAATCTAAGTCGATTTATGCTTATTTGATTGCAATTACTTAATTAGTTTAGGTTAACTCATACCTAGAAAGTTGATTTTCCTTCATATTTTTTGTGAATGCAATGCATGTTATGTGAAACAATCTTCACTCTAAGGCTCATATATAATAAGCACATTTAGATCTACACTATTTTTTTTATATTTATATTTTATTTTCATATTTGAATCTCCTTAATTTGTTTTGAATCAATGATTACTTTTACATTGTTATATATATTAAATTAAGGTTTTTTATCTTTATTTTACTTTCATAATGTATTCCTATGTTTGTGTACCAAGAAATTAAGGAACCTTGTTTTGACCATACTATATGTGTACACTATATAATGTAATTGAGAAAAAAAAGGAAAGAAAAGATGAGTTCAAAGGAATATATTTAATATAATTAGTAAAATAGTAATGTGGAAGGAATAGGACCAAATGCCTTAACATAAATATTTCAACAAACTAGTAGTTATTTAGCTTGGGATTTTGAGAGTGAGAGAAAAGATATGTATATATGAAATTAGGAAATGGAGGAATGAAGGTACATTCCAAATTAGTGATCCAATCTTGGGCATGTAGACTAGTAAAAAGGGATAGAAGGCACTTTAGATAAAGAGTTTAAACCTAGAGTAACTTATAGGGTAGATTGGTAGAAAGGGAAAATAAAGAGTAGGAAATCCCAATCAAGTAGATTGAATATTATTTTTGATGGATTTAACCCAAACAAACACCTCTCCCACAACACTCTTACTGCAAACCATCACATCTCCCCTAATTCTAGTCAACATTGAACATTTTTGAATTGCTATAGTCTTGTTTTCTATGACAAGTTTCAAGGGGTTACAATGTCTTTTCTATGATTCATTTTGGATTGTTTAGTGATTACTCCAATGAGACTTAGCTTGTATTAGATGTTTAGTTGGAAGAAGGCAATGGATTCTATTGAAGTGTTATAAGAGAATATTATGGGAACATTAAATGTTTCATGTCTCTAAGAATGTAGGTACATTTTTAGGGGAATTTTTTAATGTAACAAAGGTTTCCTCTTAACAAAATTATTGTCATGAATGTAAATCTAATTTGATAAATATGAACATTTTTTAAAACTATTAAAATATTTGTAATGATCATTTTTTATTTACAGATATATTTGTACAACTCAATAATGGATTACTAAGTATGTTTTTCTATGATACGTAGCCCTTGATTACATTTTTATGATTTGATCAATTATTTTTTTCTTAGCTTCTTTGAAATTCCTTCTTAATTGTGACTTTTTCCAATGATTAGCATTGATTTGGGAATTTATTATATCAATGAAACAATTAAAAAGAATAAATCATTACGCTGGTAATTCTAGCTTAGCCACAACCCTTAGGTAACCCATGGTTATACAATAAATAGGGTACAAACTCATATACATTGCATTTGTCACTTTATGTTCTGGTCTATATGGATTGCCTCCACCTTGCACTCATTATAGTAGTGATGAAATTATCTGTATAGAGGTATTAAGATATCTATTTTTCTTGGCTTAGTGATAATCTTTGGACTCAAGTCAATAGGTTAAGTTTAGCTATCGCTATTTTTTCTAGTTCATTTTGTTTATCAAATCTATAGGAACACTCTCTTGAGTCTAAGTTGAGCTCAAAGAGTAGGAGAGAAAATCCACTCTTGTAAAATTGGCCTATAAACCTCCATGGTTTGTGGCTATATTTCTACCAAATAGATTTTAAAAATACCTAGTACAACAAAAAAATCGAGGGGGAACACCATACACTATGTTATATTTCATCTCCTTAACCTTAAACCATAATTTACAAAAATACTTAGTAGTTTAAGATTATCTATTTAGAGTAATAGAATTCTTATTTTCCTTATATCTTTAAATTTTAAGTACATACACATCTTGAATTACTCATCTAATTTGAGGTTTAATTAATTCTAAGAAAAAATTGGTCACTTTAAGTTCCTCCTTTTAGTCCCCCATTTTTAGGAACTTTCCCTACCCATTCTTAGATTAGAAGATAACACTTTTTATAGCTAAGATATTCAAGCGTCATGTTAAGGTTTATTTTTATATTAATTCTACTATTACAACTAAGCTTTTGAGCTAGATGTACATTATCTTAATAGATTTTCTCTATTTGCCTCTCTATAGAGAAGCTTCTATGTATCTTTTCAAAGGACTTGTATTTGTGTAATGGTTAATTGATCAATGAACTTCATAGTAAGAAAGCTATTATCTTAATTATTATTAGAATTTTCTTTATTCATCTTTAGTTGTAATGAGTACATTTTTTTAATTATTGCATCATGAGCCTTTGTTATGCTTGTATTTATTTCTACAATCTATCTCCCTTTTCACCCCCCACATACCACATTCAATATTAGCTTAGGATAGATAAGGAGCTAGCTCTCAAATCTTAATGATTGTCTTATAGTGTCCACTGGTTTTATTTTTTATATTGATAAAAATATTATAAGCTAGAGCTTGATCCTTTTATATAATATTGGAGATCTAACATAACTAGACTGGCTATGGAGTCAACTTGAGAGAGAGGAGAATTTCTCTCTTTGTGTTATTCTTCCAATACTTTGAGTATTTGGGGAATGATGACAGTTCCATTCTCTATTACAACATTGTAGCAAAAACATACTAACCCAAAATCCATAGATCCCTTATGTGTTTGTGGGGGAAACCCTTCCTTCCTATTTCATGATGCAACTTGCTTCAGAATCATATTACTTGGCATAGGGTTTTCAGAGGAAAGTTCTCATGTCTTAGGCTAAATCTTTGGCTAATTTAAATCAATTGCTCACACTAATGGTGTAGCAACCGCTTTAAAGTGGGGGTGCATACAATGATGATATCTTTTGGAAAATTTGATGGCATGATTTTTCTTTTTTCTTGTGATTTGTCCTCTTCTTTATGGTGTCATTGGGTTTGATGTCATCCAAGAGTGTACGATCCGCTATCATGGCATGATGCAAATGAGGCATCCCATGGGTGATTTGACACCTTGATTTGTGCTCTCTTAGAGACATTAGGCACAATGCTCCCTAAGAGGAAGACCATTACATGAACAAAGAAAAACCCCATTTATAAAAAATTTCACATGACATTCAAAAACATTTTACAAATAATTTTCATTGGGGCACCTTATCGAAGTTTTCATGAGGATGACTTTGGTATGGTATGAGGGGCTAATTCAATTCTCTCATTTTCTAGCTCATTGAGATAACTCACCTAGTGGATAGACTGAGGTTCCACTACCCTAGAGTGAGCATAAATATTTTGGGACAAACTCACCTTGTGAATGACTTGAGGTTCTGTGGCCCTAGAGTAAGCAACATGTGTTATGGACAACTAGCCACCACCTCACATTGCGTTGAATAGTTTGTGCCTTTTTCCTTGCTTTCTTGGATAATTTAGTGCCTTTTAATGTGGCTTGATTGGGTCATCCTCTCACTAAAGTGGGGCAAAAATGTAGTGGCAAAAAAAGTAGCCTTTTTCCTTGCTTGTTTGGATAATTGACATTAAAACTGGATCAATGGTGTCTTGGAGTGGTGTTGTAATGTATTGTAGAAGTTCGCATTATTTTAAGACCTTTATTTAGGTAAATCATGCTTTAATTTGTCCTTTTCAAAGGTGTTTTGAAGTGTTGTAACACACTTTCACACTTTTCTAGGACTTATTTGCTTAATTAAGCCTAATGGGCCCCTTTCTAAATAAAATATGCATAACTTGTACCTTGTTTAAATGTTGTAAAGTGTTTTAAAATAATTTCACATTTATCTAGGTGGTCTTAATTCATTATGGTTAAGTGGAGTTATTAACCCCCCTTTTAGGCCTTAATTTTAACACCTCTCGAGGATCTCTCCTGACAATCATAAATTAAATATCAAATTATTTCATTGGGAAAAAATTGGTCCTGGTAAGCTAAGACAAGACCCATTCACCTTGATGGAGAATGGGTCCTCCCTTAACAAGAACCCATCTTTTTAGTTGATCTGGAATGGGTTTTTGGCCTTCTTTCAGCTCCCCGAAGCTCGGTCTTAGAAACTTAGCCAAGACCCATTCACCTTTGGTAGAAAATGGGTCCTCCCTAAATGAAACCTTAATTTTTTAATTTCATTCTAGTGAGAATTTAATTATATTTCTTTCCAAATCTAGTGTTGGCCTTAGTTCTTTGAATTTCAGGGTTAATTCACATTGTTTCTCCTAGCAAGTTTACAAGAGCATCCTTATAGAAAATTGGAGTCTACTAGAGCATTTCAAGAGAATTTTCAAGGAAGATTTTAAGTCATTATTGCAACAATTCAAAGATCATATCATCATGGAAAGGTTCTAATTGCATCATCTCATATTCATGCTTCATTATCTTATTGTCATCATTTGGTTTAATTACCTACAAGGGGTTTGACTAAGGCAAACCCCCATTCACTAAAAAATCAACAAGTTTGCTATCCTTGAATGTGTGATTGTAGATTTACAGGTTGAAGAATAAGATTATCAAAGTTGTCAAAATTGTCAAAGTTGTCATTCAAGGTGCAAGATCATGGAAAGAGCCCTACAAAATTTAATATTGAATTCCAAACTTGATAACACAGATTTCAAGAGTGCAAACATCAAAGTACAAGATCCTAAAATTAGTTTTCTAAAACCCTAAAAGGACCCATTCACCCCTGAAGGTGAATGAGTCCTCCATAGCTCAAAAACATCAACTTTTTGGATAGGTACATAGCTTTTTACACTCTAAAAACATTCATCATAGTTGTTATAATAGTTAGGGTCATTTTCTAATTGTTGTTTGCATCTTATTTTGCATATTGAAGTGATATTGGCTTGGAAAAACAAGTGATCTATCTCATTTTTGGGATAGATCCTATTTTCCTTCACATCAGATAAACGTGGGGAAAACCCCTTCGAGAGAAAAAAAAACCCACACTCCAAAACTTGCACAATGTATTATTTAATCAACTAATTACAAATCACTTGCAAAGCAAGTTCTTCCAAGAGTAGACAAATTTTAATTTTTGGAGCTATTCTGATAACATAATGATGCCTACAAATACAAGATACTAAAACCACTCCATGAAATCCAATATATAGAGAAATACAAGTATGAAGGTAGCTTCTAGAGAAAGCTACAAGAGATGGGAATCCAAATCCATGTGGCATATTTTTCTAACACATAGTTGACTCTTATGACACTTGTCCAATGATTCCTTAGCCCCCTTACATGGCTCCATTTGGGCATCCCAAATGTGCCCCTAATAGATACATGATAGATTCCTTACAATGTCATAAAATTTGTCATATATGACAACTCTTACAACTATATAAGAGAATCTATCATAACTAACTAAAAAAAGGATGCTTCTTACATTCTCTTATACCTTGTCATAGGTCAAACATGGGCACCCACTTTCCCCATGCAAAGATGCCTTCCAACACTTGTCCAACCTGTTATAGAATCTGACTCTTATGCATTGTAATATCGTAATAGAAATCTGTCATAAGATCTTCATAATATTTTTTCATGAAATCATCATAAAATCCCTCAAAGATGTCGACACATGTCAATGAATATCTTCCCAAAGTGGGATGCCTATATTGCCTTGTGGGGACCACAACATCCATGTTACATCCCATGTCACCTCCTAATATACTGACAACTCACTGTGCCAAGTCATAGTAGATGACAAATTAATATGAGCAAGAAATTACATTATAAGAATTAATAAACTAATATTTTAATGCTAGGAAGTTGCAAAGGTTGAGACACCTTAATTCCCAATAGTTTGAAGATGAAATTAACTATTGAGATGAAAAATAAAAAATAATTTATTTAAATACAAATGGATAATTAACTATCATTAATTATATAATGAACTATTATTTAATTAATAGAAAATTTAGTAATAATGGTGTGATAAATGATAAATGATAACTATTAATTAATAAATGGAAAATGACAATGTGATGATAATTAATAATATGACAATAATATACTAATGTGATAAATGATTAATGAATGATATGACAATAATTAAGGTTGAGTAATTAGGAGAATAATGTTAGTGTCTACAATATTCGTGTTATCCCACAATAGTGGTTTACAATTTTTGGCCAAACTGGACACTGAAATAATTTTTTTAACTAAATCTTCACTTTCGGGCATCTATAGCGGCTAAACCGTAAGGAATTTGAAGATTATGCAAACAAGAGTTTTGTGACATTTTGTCTACAGATTCTAAATGTATCTTTTTCAAAAAATTTGGAATCAGTTTGCACTTGTTTTTCCATCTCCCTCGAGAACTAGTTTTTTTTCCAGAAAACAACATTTTAAAAAAGTGACGCTCATTGTATAACGCATAACTTTTTTTCCATGAAGGATAAAATTCTAACTCTTTCGAATTTAGATTTTTAACTATGATATCTAGTGCTTCCACTTGGTTAAATAGTTTTTTAATGAATATTTTTTCTTTAATTAAGTTTCAAATTCAAGCCAATTATAATTCGCATATAGTGCATCAGAGGATCGTAACTTGTCTCTGTATGTATCAAAAATTCTTTTTTTTGTTGGATCAAGGACTTGGCAATATCCGTGCACTCATATTTTTCTTGGCAATTTTTTGATAATCTACTATTTTTCCATATGTGCAGAACAAAGAGCTTGATTTTAGATGAAAAACCTATGTTTAATAAAACTAAGAAGATAAACATATAATAAAACCAAAACATATTAAAATTATATTCTTTGGATAACTCGTTCTGAGGACTACTTGATTCCAGTTGGGTTTGTGAAGTTTCTGCCATTTTCGTCTTCAACCCAAGCTTTGAAGTGCAAAAATTCATATTTTTTTGTCTCAGGGGGGATGAGGGATAAGGGGGGTTTGAACGAATCCCTAGTGGTTCGAGCGAACCATCCTTCCATAAGATATTTTTTTTTGTTTTTTGGCGGGAAAGAATTAAAAGGGTTCGCTTGAATCAGTAGGTTTGTACGAACCCCTAAAATCAAGTTTTTTGTCATGGGGTCATTTTTTGTGAGTTTTCCTTCATCACTTGAATTGTAAATCACTATTGTGGCTTCACTCATTCCCCTCTTTGAAATAATGTTTGAAGTGTCATTGTTTCAAAAATAAAACTAGCTAAGAAGATAAATCTATCAATGACATCATTAATGTCAAATCTAAAATTTTAAATACTTTTCTATTAACACCACAAATTTGACTAATGTAGGTATTGTGCAATACCATATTATTTTTTTGTAACCAATATAATTAT
>VDFB02196101.1:0-20297 GCA_007258455.2 Sequoia sempervirens | reverse complement strand
TTGATTAAAGAAAAAATATTCAATAAAAAAACTATCTAACCAAGTGGAAGCACTAGATATTGGAGTTATAAATCTAAATTTGAAAGAATTGGAATTTTATCTTTCAAGGAAAAAAGTTATGTGTTATCGGTGTCGTCACTTTTTAAAATGTTGTTTTTTTGAAAAAACCAATTTTCGTGGGAGATGGAAAAAGAAGTGCAATCTGATTCCAAAAAAATTGAAAAAAATATTTTTAGAATCTACAGACAAAATATGACAAGACTCTAGTTTGCATCATCTTCAAATTCCTTACAGTTTAATCGCTATAGGTTCCTGAATGTGGAGATTGTGTTTAAAAAATATATATCAGTGTCCAGTTTGGCCAAAAATTGTAAACCACTATTGTGGGATCACTCTCATGCTATGCATTTCATTTTTAAGCACTAACACTTGTACTTAATCAAATAAAATAAAGTCAACAATTGATCGTTGAAGCTGATGATTGTGACTTTAGTCCATCAAGGATATCATATATGAGTGGTGAGTTACAAAAAGTTTAAATTCACTACTTGTTTATCATTTAGCCTCTATTCCTAATTTAAGGATAAGCTCTCTTTATCATCAATTTTGACATTGTGGATGTAGAAATATTAACATGGGGTTTGACTAAGATAAGCCCCTGTATCATGGCACAACCCTTCCCCTTTCTTCATGTGTGCACATTACAGATCTAAAGTGAATTGGAGGAAGATTGAAGACAATTTTCTAATGCATGCATCAAAACTCTACAAGTCGATAAATCATGAAATCTGCATTTTATTAGTAATAGACGAAGATCTGATAGCCAAACCCAAAGAGAAGAAGCTATAGACAAGGGACCTCAAGCTTATGAAATTAGATTAAGGAAATATGTCTTTAGTCTAGGGTCTCCTTGCGTCCTAGACCAGCTAGATTCAACCCAAATTTGAACTCCAAGTTCTTTTGTGTCTACCTTTTATGTTTTTGGACTTTGATTTTGTCTATCTATTTTTAGTCTATCATAATTCATAATAAAACATTGGATTTTCATAGTTTACATAGTTACATCATTGCATCAATTTTTCAATCCATCAAGCCCACTTCCAAAAGAACAACCAAAAAACCAAAAGAATCTTGATCCAAGGTTGATCAATTCACCTTTTAGGTTGTAATTCAATAACCTATCCTTTTTTATCTAGATTCCCACACATGTTCTTAGAGAAGGTTTTATTTTAGTGATCTACCCATTAGACCTAGGATCTCCTTTTCTAATGAAATTTTTTGGTGAACTTGATTGATTTTGAATTATATACCTTCTAAAATCTAAATCATAACATCTTAGATCTAATTTTAATCTTTTTTTTTTTTTCATTCATCATTTAGGAATCCATCATTTCATGAAAAATCATTAAAAATAAATAAATTGCATAGCATATTACACTGAAAATTTAAATAGGGTTAATTTCAGTCATCATAAGTTAGATCTACATCATAATTGCATTTACAAATCTGCATTAGGATATATTAGATCTGAAATCAAATCTACGAGTGTTTAAAGCATTCATATAGGAATATGTATATAGTGAAAAAAAAATAAAAAGTGCATTGCTATTGTTGCAACAAGATATCGAGATTTTAAATTTCTATATTTCAGTGATTTTTTGCATTTTACAATATGAAAATGGAATTTTGAATTGCATTTATTGGTTGAACATTTTAGAGAATTTCTTGCATACTTACATTTCACATTTCAAAATCACAATTCTATACAATTCTGGAGATTTATTTACTATTAGGCATGCACAGTCATAGTGTAGGACATCTAAAAAATGTTGAGTACATTCAAATGTTGATTGTTTTAAAATAACCTTACCAACATATAGCATCCAGCTTGCACCCTAGACCAAAATAATTTAGCTAAAATTTGGGTCACTATTTTTTTTTATCTTTTGTGTGGTATTGCTTTATGATTTTACACTCTATATAATTTTTTGTGACTATCCTAAACCTTTCCCAGATCATAGGCATAAATTCAAGTATTGTAATACTCATATGACATTCATGACCTAGTGTCCTACTGCTAATACCCCTATGAGATGAATTTTAAAACTTATCGAATCCTATACTATAACCTCATCTGTTGTGGAGCCTAAGTCCTTTAACTCTTTCACACAAGGTATGGCTTCAACCCAATCCATTTTTGGATTCAATCCCTCACCACACATTACCCATAACTACCTCACAATTTGACATTTGTGTGGACTTAGAAACTCTTATTTCCCATGTTCCTAAAGATAAATTAAAATAATTAGACAAGGATTTAGAGGGTTTTCAAGATTACTTAAGCAATGAATCCTTAGTAGGAAAAATGCTACCTATTGTGGATAACCATAGGAATTTGATATAAATGATTCTCAAGGAATAGAAGTATTGAATAGTCTAGCTCACATAGTTGAGGCTATCATCCCTACAACTGCTCATTGCACTCAAGCATTCACAAACACTGAAAACATAGGAGGGAAATAAGTCTCCTTCCCCACAATCATACCTTCTATTCCCACATTCACACCACCCATAGTAGAATCAACCATACATTACCATAATGTCCTAACTCCAAGCTTAGGGCATCCTAGTGGGAATCCTTAGAGTTTTTTCACTTCACCCATAACACGTCCATATTCACCACCTCTCATAAACATGCAACATAGTAGCCCATCGATCACTTACACAAGTTCACCGTATTTAGAAAATTCTCAAAATGGTCCAAACAATTATCCAATCATAAACCAGATTTTACAAAATGTGGCATCATTTCAACAACAAATATCCAAATTAAATCATAATCAAAATGGTAAACCTCCATAATATCTCACATGTAACCTATTTTCAATCACTATCCTCAAAACACCTATACCTCAAAATATGGAAATACCCTAATTTGATAAGTACAGGTAAGGGAGATCCTAACAACCGTGCGTCGTATTTTATTGCATTGTGTAGTGACTTCATTTTTTAAGATAATATCATAGCTAAACTCTTTCCTAGGTCATTGAAATACATTTCCTTGGAATGGTTTTTCTCATTTCTAAATAACTCAATAAACTCATTCATCAAAATTGTTAGTGCATTTATCCAACACTTTAAATAAAACATTGATCCTCACATGACATTAACTAATTTAGTGCATTGTAAAAAAAGATCTAAGGAAAAGATAACAAAATTTATAGGATGATACAAAATTCTTTACTCACAAATCTCCTATATTCTTCTTGATACCAATGTTTAAAGGATGCTTATAGAAAATTTTCAACCTAATATTCAAGACAAGATATTGTTGATGAAGTACCCATCCTTTCAACATTTGTGTATGGCTCTCTATGATTATTAGATACCAATTAGTCAATATGAGGGTACACCTTCATCGAATCATACTAATCATTTTGAATGCATACATAAAATTAATTACCAATAATTCAAAAAGAAAAAATAAAAACTTCATTAAGATAAACACTCCTCAAATTGTGAATAATATTGACATGCATGTTGTTGTCGCAAGTACAAATCCTTATCAATTTTAAAGGCTGGGAGATAGACAAGTCACCCAATTTCCTAACTCTCTTCACACGATCGTATTAAAATTTCTAAGAAAGAACTTAATCCAATTACCTCCGATTAGACCCATGGATAAAACTAAACCTTTACCTCCAAACTTTAAAAAAAAAATTTGCCGATACCATTGTATAGTTGGACACGATACATAATGATGTATGTGTCTTAAGCACCAAGTGCAAGACCTTATTGATTCTAATCACATCTAGTTGGCCAATGTTAATGATAAAGGAAAGAAGTTTGTAGCTCCACCTAGGTAGAATTTATAAATTTTCATAAATCCAATGCCAAATCATACATCCAACTTTGTGCAAGGTAGTTATTATATGCATGATGATGATGGTCTATGTAATGTTGTTAATGCAATCAAAGTTTAATCTCGTAAGGCATGAACCACTTTGTTAATTGACATTACTTTCACACATTTTGATGCATATATACATGCACCTGATGCTCCCCTCTATATTGTCAATCGTATTAATAACAATCCCACACCAAGGATACTCATTGATCACATGTGTCTAGAGAATGTGATCACTGAAGAATTCTTATTTGTGCATGAACTTTATAAAGAATCTTATGAACAATAAAAATCATGGATAAAGACTCATGATATTTTTGTGTTCCCTACAATAGGTTCGATAACTCTCCCACTCAAAGTTGGACCAAAAAATTGGATGTTTAATTCACCATCATCCTGACATCAAACCAATTTTGTGTGAAGATAGGATATCCATGGCTATGGTCCATGAATGTAGTCACATTGATAATCTACAAATGGAGTCGCATTGATAATCTACAAATGCATAAAGTTTCCATTTAAAAATGAAATATACACAGTTCATGATAATTGATTTAAACTTGTAGCTTCCCATGGAAACTTTTCACTAGATTATTTTTGGTTGCAACCTATGGAACCTATTAAGCCTCATGAGGATTTATTTTTCATATCATGCTAAAATTTTAAAGCTAAGTGTATAGTTGATTTATCCCTTAGTAATATGGACCATCTAAGGATGATCGATCTATGGTGACTTCTATGGTTGTTCCTCTCACCCCAAAGGTTGTGGACAAACCTATGTTCAAACTAGATATCCTCCAAAGTACACCAAGAACATATATTGTAGTTCCACCTCTGATATCATATAAAATACCAAGAGATAATTGTATAATTACCTTTGTACATCTGAAAGAAAAATAAATTTATAAACCTAAAGATACAGTGGTTTCCCAACCCTTGATGGTCCCTTCAATTCCTCCTCAAAAGGAAGAAAAGAGACAGATGGTGGAGAAACCCTCTCTTACCCCTTCACAAGTTGAAACATGTGTAAGAACAAATAAAAGTACTAAAGAGTGTAAGCATCAATGGCATGCCATTACTCACCAGTTGGTTGAAAAGAATAAAAAATTACCTGATGACCAACCACCTATCCAAACAAACCCTAATGAATTACCTCTCACCCATCCATCTTCATCATCACCTAACTCCACCTCACCACTTTTACCAAACCATGCCATTGAACTTTACATGGCTCAACCTACACAAAGAATGAAACATGAACATATGACTAATATTGTCCTTAAACCACCCATTATGATAAACATGGGTAGTGAAGATGAAGAAGCTAAGACAAAAGATCAAGTACATAATGAATTATCTCTATTATTCTCTAAATATTCAAATGGGGGCAACCATGATGATCCTCCTAATGAGAGTGGTCCACCATGTTTTGAACTAGGTGATACTCCTTGCACAACACTTTTTGTAGTCCCTTTTGATAGTTGTCTACCTTCCATATATGATGAGGAAGATTGGGATGAGGATGATTTGCTTTAGATTGGCTCGCATGTGAAGTGCTCCTTTTGTGTATGTTTTATGTCTTTAGCGTGTTTTCCTATATGTAATGTGATCTCTCGTATTGTATTTCTTAGCGTGTCTTCATTTTTGTTAGTTTTATTTTGATGACCCTTTTTGTTCTTGTTGACACAAGGATACAAAGGAGATGAATGTGGTGTGACATTCATCTATTTATATCTCCATTCTTCTTCATGTTGTAATTTTTTTTGTTATCTTATGTTTTCCTATTCAGGATGATGCAAAGCATTGAGACATTTAGGTCTCTTCCATGTTGACCCAAAATTTTGTTTTCTATCTTAATGTGCTATTCTTATGTTGTTCTTGTAGTTCCACTAGTATCTATGGGAATGATGTCAATTTTGAGCTTAGTCATATTATATATTAGAAAATATTTATATTGACCCCAAATCCATGGATCCCTTAAGTGATCATCTTTGTCTTGTTATGTGGCTTTGTCATGGGGGAAACCCCTTATCATCAATGAGCTTTATTTGGGAACATATTGTTGGTATTGGGCTTTCCAAATAAGCTCTCATGACTTTATCATATTGCATTTATCATTTTATTCTACCTTAAAGTAATTTATCACAGATTACATTGTTTACCAATTACTTTAAGGTGGGGGCATACATTTCATTATGTGCTTCACTTCATTCACACATGCTGGACATAGTGATGTGTTGGCTTAGTGATTTGATAATTTTTGTAGTGCCTTATAAGAATTATTGGGACAATAATTCTTAGTATGGTTGACATGGGTACACACCTAGTGAAAACCAATCCTCACTAACCCTTGTGTGTTTCTTATTTGCTACCCTTTTAGAAGGCTTTCCTCGTGAATATCAGACTTCACTAGCCTATGATAGCTTGGTTCATGGTTCACCTAACAAATATTAGGGTGATCCCACAATAGTGGTTTACAACTTTTGGCCAAACTAGACACTAAAATATTTTTTTTAACTAAATCTTCACTTTCGGGCACCTATAGCTGCTAAACCGTGAGGAATTTGAAGATGATGCAAACTAGAGTTTCGTGAAGTTTTGTCTGTAGATTCTAAATATATTTTTTTCAAAATTTTTGGAATCATATTGCACCTCTTTTTTCATCTCCCTTGAAAACTAGTTTTTTATTAAAAAAACAACATTTTTAAGGAGTGACGCTCACCATATAATGCATAACTTTTTTTCCATGAAGGATAAAATTCTAATTCTTTTGAATTTAGATTTGTAACTCTGATATCTAGTGCGTCCACTTGGTTAGATAGTTTAATTGACTACTTTTTCCTCAATCAAGTTTCAAATTCAAACCAATTACAATTTAGACATAGGCGGACAGTATAATGCATAACTTTTGTATGTATCAAAATTAAATCTTATTTTTTTTATGTTGGATCAATGACTTCAATATCTTGTGCACTCATATTTTAAATTTTTTAGTAGGGTATGTGTAGGATCATCATTGAAAAATAGGCCTTAAGTGGCAAAAATTCAAAAAGAGTTAGGAAACTTGACTAAAAATTTGAATAAGTTATCTATATTATTTCAAAAATATGTAAGAATAGAATTTGTAGCAAATTGAATGTAGTTTCTAAACTACTAGGTTTCTTTTTAAATAATCTATTTGGTGAAAATTTGAAATTTCAATGCAGTAGTACTTACATTTCAGGGAAAAAATAAGTAGGTGTTTGTCTGACCACCCTAACCACAATAAAATGATAATAAAAAATTATAATATTTTAGATATAAGTAGAGGACTCATGTCCCAATGTGATTGCATATTTTTGTAATTTTTTTCCGTAAATAATTAATTATGATTTTTTTTATTGCAACTTTTAAAAAATATAAAAACTTGTATGTTTGACCACCTTAACTTGGTCAAACTTCATGAAATTCAATTCTTTTTTTTTTAATCTTATAGTATGTGAACCATGGAATGTGACGCATGTTTTGGATTCAAAAAATGTGATATCATTTGAAAGCTATAGATTTTTTTCAATCAGCATATCAATTAGGACTTTAGTCATAATTCAAATAGAAAATGAATAATAATTAATTATTAAATTCAAAGTAAAGCATAATTTATATTGGTGGAAAGTTGAGAATCTCCTTTAAAACCCTTTTCGCTTCATCAATTTTGGGTAAGAAAAAGGTCGTCAGCCACATACCCTACATATACCCCTCATATTGCCACCTTTTGGCCCGCATCATGATCCCACATACCCTATAATCTTTTATTTTTCCACATGCATAACAAAGAGCTTGATTTTCAGTGAAAAACCTACATTCACAAGCAATAAAAAATAAATATAATAATAAGATTAAATTTATTTAAAATTATACTTTTTGGGAAGCTTATAATAAGGACTACATACAAAAAATAAATTTTAAATTAATTCATTTAATCCCCCAAAAGGTAAATCAAAAGTGGTTTTTTATCAGCATTTTGATAGGTGTAAAGCAGACTTATAGGTATGGTTTAAAACTAGTGGGATTCTATCCAAGGGGGTTTGATATAAGGTAGTTTGATCAAACCTTCTTCAATTGGAATGCTTTAAATGGAACATTTAAAGCTTAAATCATTATATTTTCTAAAAATATATGATTTTAGCAAAAATTAGAATCTCCCAGAAATTGTAAACTAGCTTTGTGGGATCACCCATCAGAATTTATTAGCTTGTGAGTCATGAATGCCTTAGGTATGGATCCTAGTAATATTTATATAGATCTTGCTAGTCCATGATTGTCATATCCACCCTTTTTGCATATTTACATATTGTTTGCATTGTGTTTGCATCATGTTTGTTTGTATCTTTGTTATGTTTATGTTATGTTTCTTCATTGTGTATTCCTTGTGTTTTCCATGTTGCATTGCATTTCATACATGTGTTTTCCTTTTTCCTTATGTTCTCTTACCATAGGGTCTTGAATCCTAGGGGCTTGCATGCTTCCCCTAGATTCATTTCCATCCTATCTCTTCAATATTTGGATAATTGAACCCCTCTCGACATATTATTACTTTTGTGTGAGTATGAACATAAGTTCATATTCTCACTATATTCTCACTAAAGCGGGGGCTAAATGTAGCATTGTAAATTGTCACCCTTGACAATTTCACACTAGATATTGCTCCCCCTTATGTGCTTGGAACTAATTATATGCCAAATTTCCTAATTATAATTGTGATTTTCCATTTTAAAACATTTATCAAAAAATCATAAATGGGAAATTAAAGTAGGAATTTAATATTTTCCCCCTAACACTTTGGATCCCTAAAAAACAAGAATCTAGTCTAAGGTGTAGGGCACCCTAGACTACCTATTTTGGCTCCAAATTTAAATATTTTGGTGTCAATAATTTATTATTCAAAAATCAAATTTTAAGTGTTGGTTATCGAGATTTATTTTTCAAGAAATTGATTAACTGCATATAAATACATAGTATTTACACAATTTCAAAAAGGGGAAATACATTGAAAAACTAATTGAGAATATCAAGTGTCCTAAAGTAGTCAAGAGTATAATTTTGAGGATTAAACATTGTTTCATTGAAGTGTCATGTCAAGTTATATGTGAGTTTGTTCATGTTATGCATGCATTTCATTTTTTAGCACTAACACTTGTAGGTCTTAAAATCAAATAAATACAAGAAACAATTGATCCTTAAAAGTGATGAGTGTGAATTCATTCCATCAATGAGATCATATTTGAGTGGTGAGTTGCAACAAAGTGTCAATTAATTACTTGTTGTAGTGTAGAAAAATGTCATCCTTTACATTTTCACACTTAATTTGGGAATGATTAGCAATAAAATGAACCTAATGTTTCCTTGATCTAGTGTTGCAATGTTTTTTACACATTCACATTAGGTTTAGGGCCCTTTTAAGCTAAATAGACCTAATTTTTCCTTCATTTAATGTCATAAAGTGTATTTATTCATACCTTCACATTAAGTTTTGGGACCTCTTGCATTTATTCCTTTGTATCATCACTAGTAGGCCCCTAATACCCTTTAATATGCACCCCAAGGCTTATTTCAACCGAGATCTTGACATAATCAACAAATAAACTTAATTTTCCAACCCTCAACATTTCCTCTGTCTAAAAAGGTTTGGTGAGATCCATACGCCACCTTGGGTGTATGAGATCCACCCATATGAGACCTATACACCACATGTGATGTATGAGTCCCATTTGGCCCCTTTTTAGGGTTTTGAGTGGGAAATCAGGGTTTTAAATTCAAATTTCATGAATGTCGACATTTGGGATCTAATAAATGATAAGTTAGATGGAATTCCTATATAAACAAGGTTTTAAATCATTATTTGACCTAAGCAATCATAATATCAACCTAGCAATCAAGATTCAAGAATCCTAAGACCTCACAAGAGCATCATAGAGTATTCAAGATCATTTCTTAGGCATTCAAGGGTAGATTTCTTCATCATTTGTTGCAGCAATTCAAGATTCATTATCATGTCAAGGGAATAAGGCATCAAACATGTTGTTGAGCTAGTGTTGTGATGTAGCATTCAAGATCTAACATTAATCATTGTTCTACATCTAATCCAAGATCAAGATCTACAGCCTACATGGCCATTTCATGTTAGATTGTTGATTTACATCTCAAGACATCATTCAGGGTCTCATTTTTCATGTTTCATGTTCATATTTCATTGTTTCATCATAAGGTTTAATTACCTAAATGGGGTTTGACAAAGGGAAAGGCCAATTTCCTAACAATTAACAAGTTTTTTTCTCTCTCTCTACATGCATGATTATAGATCTAGGTTGAAGATTCATTGAAGAGAAATATTTGAGAAAAATTGTTAAGTTATAAAGCAAAGTTGTCACTTGCAAGATCATGGAAAGTCACCTACAGGTTGTAATTCAGTGATTTAGACCTAGAGGTTTGGTAGAAAATAAGTTGGAAGAATTCATCAGAGGGTATCAAAGTTTCAGTGCAACCCTAATACTAGGACTAGATCACCACTTGTGGTGTATCAGTCCCAGTATGCACATTTTCTACAAATTCTAATTCAACAGTTCTAGATTCTAGTTTCTGTCAAAAACCCCAATCTGGGACTAAATCACCTAGCTTGGTGTATGCATCCCAATGTGCATTAAATTCAACATTTTCAAGATTTCAAGTCTTCATTCAAGCTTCTTCAGTTTCCAAGTGCACCTTTGTACTCTCTCAGTCTTTTATTCTACATTTTAGTTTTATAATTTAGGTCATATAGCTAAGTTTTTCATATCATTAGGTTTTTTATTTAGGTTTTACATGTTATTAGTCTTTCCAAGCCCTAGCTTGGTGGTGAACCCCCTTTTAGTCTTTAATCACACCCTAGGACAACCTTTAGTAGATCTCTTTCCCTCATCCTATCCTTGGATTGAAATCTCTATGGTTTCCTTGAATGAAACTTAGAGAAAACTTGTTGTTCTATGTCCTAAACCATAGAGCGACAATTTTCAACCTTTCATTTTGGTGAGCCAGACCTTTAGAACATTTCATTTGCTGATTTGGAGTTCATCATATCCCTAGATCTAGATTGCATTAACTTTGCATTAGTTAATTTGCATCTAGGGTTTCAAAAAATTGCATTAGTGAAAGTGCATATAGGTTGCATTTTTTCCTCTTAGATCATTCAATTTAATTAAAATTCTGCAATTACAAATAATAAAGTCAATATACAAGTTAGAAAACTTAGAACAACTCAAAATTTGCTGAAATTGGTGCAAAAACCCTAATCTGGGACTCATATGCCCCTCTGGATGATTTAGTACCAATATAGGTTGTTTTTCCTACTTTCTAGTAATTATGTGTTGTGCATTTTTTAGTATTTGACCCTTCCAAAAGCCCTGGCTAGGAATCATATGACCCTCTAGGTGAATTAATCCTAGACCAAACCTAAAAATGTCATTTACAACATTAAAAACATCATTTTTGTACTTTTGTTTGCTGCCATCAGATAGCTATTTTAGTTTGTTGAGTTTCTATTACATGCATTTCATTAGATCTAGCTTGATTCAGTTCATTTCATGCATTATTTAATTTCAAATTTTCATTTATGAAACTTCATTTTCAGATTGTTACATAGCATAATCAATCAACTATCATGTTCTAAATTTGAAAATTGCATTCTCCTTTTGCATGTTTGATCTATCATTGTTGCATTTCAAGTTTGTAGGACAATCATTACATCATGTTTTCATTGCAAAAATCTATGGTTATTATACTTCATGTTCTATTTTCTAATCTTGTTGAATGTTGTAAGAATTTTTTGTTAAGTGCATATGAATATGAAGTCCTCTCCCCTCTTTTCTTGTTCATCATTGATCCCTCTCCTAGTATCCCTTCTATGAGTGAGATTAGTCTAGTGAAAAAGAATACAACCTTGGGTAATCGAAAACAATCATTTTCATTCTTCTCCTAATATCTCTCCTAGTTGTGAAGAAGATATTTCAATGTTAGAAGAACCAATTGATGAGAGTTTTGAGAACCCTAGTTGTTCTTCTCCTCTTACCTCTCCTATTAGGCAAGACATTACTAAAAAAGAGGGAACAACCATAGGTAATCATGATGATCACATAATAGAACAAGAGACAATTGACACCTACCTACATAACATTTCAACTACTCTACATTCATCTCCCAACATCTTCCCCTCTTGTGATAATGTAGTAAATGATGAGGATATGTTGGTGTTAGATAATCAAAACTTTAAGATCTATGACAACCCTCTTTATGTTTCTTCTCCTACCTATCTTATTCTGGAAGACATAATGGGAGAAAGGAATGAAATTATAGAATATCATGAAAATCGCATTTGATCTTCTCCTAATATCTCTCCTAGTTGTGAAGAAGATATTTTGATGTTAGAAAATACAACTGATGAAAGTCATGAGAATCTTAGTTGCCCCTTTTCCCCTAGGGAAAACCTTATTGAACAAGACAATCCAACCATTGATAACTCCATTACTAGAAATGAATTCATTTAAGAACCAACCTTTGAATGTCATGAACATCTAGTTTGTAGTTCTCCTAAAAACTCTCCTACTAGGGAGGATATCATGGTGCAAGAAAAGGAGAACAATGACACTAGTAGTGAGGCTTCCTTAGATGAATACGACAAAGTGACATTAGACTCCTCTTCACTTAGAGATCATGATAATAAAGATACATTTGTTGAGTTTATGATGGAAAAAATTGGACTCTTTTAACTAGTGAGCTTCCTAAGTCACCTCCCATTAGTGAACCACATAACAAGAAAATAAGAGATCTCTTGAAATCTATAATCCAATTTGATAGTAACAATGTTTCGCAATGACTGAGTTATAATATAGTTGCTCAAACATGTAGGCAACCACAAATTGCTCCCACTTCATTACCATTGCCTCAATATATTTTTCCTAGTGCTCCTCATTCGCCTTTACATAATTTAGTTGAAGACCTTAAAAAGACTCCTGCTAATATATGCATATGTCATCTTGTTCAAACATCACCTACATATAATTGATTATTTTTAGAAATATTGCAAATAAAGCAGGAAGAGATCTAATCTTCTATAAAATTGAATGATGTAGAATCCTCCTTTGACCATATGCAAGTCACATAATCATAAATTACATTCCCTGAACATGAATTACCCTCACTTGAGATTCAAAATAGAAATGAAGCCTTGATGATAAAGGCGATCATTAATGAAAACACAGTTAGGCACACTCTCATAGACAATGGAGTAGGTCTTAATGTTTGTAGCATTGACCTCCTAGATAAAATTCATATGGACAAGAGGCTTATTCAACTTAATGATGTTTATATTTATGGCTTTGACAATGTTAATAGGAAACCATTAGGAATGATCACATTACCTATTGAGGTTGGACCTATAGTGTTGCCTACCCCTATCCATATCATGCCAAGACCTCTTTCGTACAATCTTCTCCTAGGGAGACCATGGATTCATGCTATGAAAGGAGTCCCATCTACTCTTCACCGTGTGATGAAATTTGAATACAACAATAAGATATACAAAGTTGAAGCAAATCATAGGATCTCAACACTCCCAACTCCCCTAATACTATCATTCCAAAATCAAAATTCAAACCTATACAAGTTGATGTTAATCCTCATTTTCTTTCACCTATACCAAAACTCTTTAGTGATAATTGGGTTTTTTTAGATTTTACGCCTTGTTTCAACGAAGAATCCAAACTCTCACCCTCAAAGTCCAAAGAGTCATATATAAACGATTTATTTTCAAACACAAGTTCTAGTGATGATTGGGGTCCATTAGATTTAATGCCCTCCTTTATGGGAGAGTACAAAATGTCACAATCTAAACCGAAAAAACCTTGTGTTTCATTCGCTCAACTTGGTTCTATGTCAACAACATTACCCCATGGTGGTGATGGGGGCTATTTAATTCCCATCCCTCATGAGAGGACAATCCATAAATTTAAGAAACCTAAAAAGGATTTGTGTTCTCATGAAGAAGTTAGACCTTTTCAAATGCATAAATCCCCTTCATCTGAATTGGAAGATTGCTATGGTCTTGGATACAAACTCCCTCCTAAACATGGATACAATGAACACATGAAGCAAATTGATATCCCATACTCTTTCAAGAAAGATATAGGTTTACCACCTTTATCTGCATTTTCATCTAAGGCCTTATCATTCAGTGTGTGTATGAAATCTTGTGCAAATACAAGAATTCATTCTACTATTGATCAAGAGAGTATCTTGTTGAGAATCCTCCAAGAACAAGAAATAAATTTTACTACAAGAATTCATTTTGTGCATATCATAGATTTCATTCTCATTCTACTAATGAATGTAAGGCTTTGAGTAACAAAATCCAACATCTTAAGGATTTTGTTCTTTTCCTTTGTTGAAGCATCTAGATCCTATAATTGATAATTGACTTTCAAACCTCTCATCAATCATTTTGGCTCATCAAGTTGTCCTAAGTGGCTAGGTAGCCTTGTCCTCATATGACACTTTCATTGTCTCTTTTGGCTAGTTGACTTCCTTCCATGTATATATATAAGAGCAAGCTTGGGATGTGGATGACATGCCTTAAGTTGGCTCACATGTGACATATTGAGTTATCTTTAGTTGGGGACAACCCTTTCATGACATAGCTTTATTTGAAACATATGACTGGCATAAGGCTCTTCCAAATCCTCATGTTCTCTTCTACTTTAAAGAGATTTCAAACAATGGTGTTAGCAAATTCTTTTAAAGTGGGGGATCGATCACTCATGTTTCACTATGTGATTTTATTTATTCTTGTGATGCATCCTTTATTGATGGTGTCATTGGGCTTGATATCCTTAGAGTGTGATATTTATTTGATTTGTCCTCTCTTGAGACATTAGGCATGGTGTTCCCTAAGAAGAGACCTTACATGAACTAAGTAAAATCCCTTTGAATGTACCTTACACTTTTGCATTTATATTCCACCTTGCATAACACACTTTGCTTGCCTGTGACCATCTTGTTTGTTCATGAGTTTCAAGCATTCAAATATTTTCTTGTCTCATGGAGCTTTAAAGTTCATAATTGTGTGGCACCTTATCAAAGTAATCAAGAGGTATAGCTCGTATGGTTGTATGTATAGGGAGTCAAACTTAGGCATGACTTTACCATAGCCACTTGCTTGTGTGTGTGGAGCATACCATATTGGATGTTGTTGATATGTGGTTGTCATTGATGTCAACAAAGGTTGTATATGTCAAGGATATTGAGAAAATTGTAATAAGATAAGTTGAATAAGTTTAATAAGTTTAAATTTCTGAGACAACTTATTCACCCCCCATTCTTAGCTGTTTCCCCTATGTTTCCAACATACTAGAAACGTGCTTATGTGTCTCACCTTTCTAGGGGCTCACCTATCAGATGGCCTAAGGTTCTACTAGCCCTTGTGAGCATGCATTTTTTTTGCATAGTGGACAATGTATTCCACTTGTAAGCCACCCTTTTTGGATACTCACCTAGCGAACAACTTAAAGTTCCATTGCCTTAGAGTGAGCATGCATTTTTGAAAAAGTAACTTAGATTTGATCCACACCATGCAAGACAAATGGTCGAGGCTTGATCCACCTTTTCTTTCTTTTTCTTTCATCTTTATGTCTTTGACATTACATGTTTGTGTATCATGTTTTGTTGCATATCCTACACCTTGTGTGTGTCCTTTATGTAAGTGTTGGTTTGATGTAGGATTCTAGATCCTAGGGTCTTGGCCACCTCCTTGATCTTTTCTATCCTAGACCATCCTCATTGGCACACTTGGACCCCTCTTGAATGTATACTTAGTGTGAGTTTGAAGCAAGTTCCTCCTCTCACTAAAGTGGGGGCCAAATGTAGTGTATGAAAATGCCATCTTTTACATTTTCACACTTAATTTGGGAATGATTAATATTAAAATGAACCTAATGTTGCCTTGATCTACTGTTGTAAGATGTTTTACACATTCACATTAGGTTTAGGGCCCTTTTAAGCTAAATCGACCTAATTTTTCCCTAATTTAATGTTGTAAAGTGTATTTATTCACACCTTCACATTAATTTTTGGGCCCTCTTGCATTTATGACCTTCATATCATCATTAATAGGCCCCTAAGACCCTTTATTATGCATCTTGAGGCTTATTTCAACTGAGATCCTAACATAATCAACAAATACACTTAACTTTCCAAGCCCCCAACATTTCCCTTGTCTAAAAGGGCTTGGTGGGACCCATATGCCACCTTGGGCATATGAGTCCCACCCAGATGGGATCTATATGCCACAAGTGGTGCATGAGTCCCATTTGGCCCCTTTTTACAGTTTTGAGTAGGAAATCAAGGTTTTGAATTCATATTTCATGAATGTCAACATTTGGTATCTAATAAACGGTAAGTTAGATGGAAATCCTATATAAAAAAGGTTTTAAATCATTATTTGACCTAAGAAATCATAATATCTTGAAACCCAACAATCAAGAGTCAAGCATCCTAAGACTTCATAAGATCATCATAGAGTATTCAAGATCATCTCTAAAGCATTCAAGGGAAGATTTCTTCATCATTTGTTGCAACAATTCAAGATCCATTATCATGTCAAGGGCATAAGGAATCAAGCACATTGTTGAGCTAGTGTTGTGATGTAGCATTCAAGATCCAAGGTTAAGCATTATTCTACATCTAATTAAAGATCAAGATCTACATTCTACATGGCCACTTCATGTTATATTTTTGATTTACATCTCAAGACATCATTTAAGGTATCATTGTTCATGTTCATATTTCATTGTTTCATCATAAGGTTTAATTACATAAGCAGGGTTTGACCAAGGAAAACCCCTATTTCCTAACAATCAACAAGTTTTTCTCTCTCTCTCTACATGTGTGATTGCAGATCTCGGTTGAAGATTCATTAAAGAGAAAGATTTGAGAAAATTTGTCAAGTTTCAAAGCTGTCAAAGTTGTGCTTTACTTGCATGATCATAGAAAGTCACCTGCAGGTTGCAATTTAGTGATTCAGACCTAGAGATTTTGTAGAAAAGAAGCTATAGGAGTTCATCAAAGGATATCAGAATTTTGGAACAACCATAGTACTAGGACTAAATTGCCACTTGCGGTGTATGAGCCCTAGTATACACATTTTCAGACATTTTCTATAGATCCTGATTCAATAGTTCCAAATTCCATTTTTTGCTAGTAGCCCGAATCTGGGACTAAATCACCCAGCCTAGCATATGAGTCCTAGTGTGCATTAAAGTCAACATTTTCAAGATTTTAGGTCTTCATTCAAGCTTCTTTATTTTCCAGGTGCACCTTTGTACTCTCTCAGTCTTTTATTCTTCATTTCAGTTTCATAATTTAGGTCACATAGTTAATTTTTACATATCATTAGGTTTTGCATGTTACTAGTCTTTCTAAGCCTAGATTCATGGTGAGCCTCCATTTTAGTCTTTAATCACACCCTAGGGAAGCCTTTAGTAGCTCTCTTTCCCTCATTTTATCCTTGGATTGAGATCTCTAGGGTTTCCTTGAATGAAACTTGCAAAAAACTTATTGTTCTATATCCTAAACCATAGAGTGACAATTTTCTATTTTTCACTTGTTTATCATTTAGCATGTTTCCCTCAAAAGGATAAGCTCTTTTTATCATCAATTTTTCCATTATGGAGGTAGAAATACCAACACGAGGTTTGACTAAGGAAATCGCCTATATGACACAACCCTTCCCCTCTCTTCATGTGTGGAGGTTACAAATATAAAATAATTATAGGAATATTGAAGAAATTTTGCTTGTTCATGCATCAAAACTCTAAAAGTTGAGAAATAATAGAATTTTCACTTTCTTAGTAACAAACAAAATGCCACAACAAAAACTGAAGGAAAGGAGCTATAGATTAGGGACCTTAAGCTTGTGAAATAATATTCAAGAAATAGGTCCTTAGTCAAGGGTGTCTTTGTGCCCTAGACCAACCATATTCAACCTAAATTTGAACACTATGTTCTTTTGTGTCTCTCTTTTGGGTTTCTAGACTCTAATTTTATCTATCTATTTTTCAATTTGTCATAATTCATGACATAAATTTGCATTGTCATAGCTTACATAGTTACACAATTGCATCAATTTTTCAATCCATCAAACTTGCTTCCAAAACCACACCTAAAAACCTAAAAGAATCTAGATACAAGATTGATTGATTCACCTTTTAGGTTGTAAGTCAATCTCATATCCTTTGCGATCTAAATTCCCACACATGTTCTTGGAAAAGGTTTTACTTTAGTGATCTACCCATTAGGCCTAAGATCTCCTTTTCCAACAAAACATGAACAATAACCATTTATTTCTCCCTATCACCCTTTCACTACCCCTCTCTTTATCTCTCTCCCCCCTGAGCTCTAGACATATCTCTCTACCTCTCCCTCATTCCTTCTCTACTTCTCTCTATATCACCTCCCTTTCTATCTCTCTCTCCCTCTCTCTCACTCCCCTTCCCTCTCCCTCTCTCCCACCTCCCCTCTCTACTTCTTGTTAATAAATGGATCCCAATCAAACTCAGAGTTTAATTTTTCCCCACTTTACTCAACATGTTTTCCCCCCAAATCAATTAGTAGGGGAATTTATTTTTTATAAAGGAAATTCACTATCAAAGTATATTTGTAATTAAGTTATAAACTGTTGAAACTACTTGAATTTGAATATTTTTTTCATTGCACACTTGAAAAACCAACAGTCATAGTTGGAATATCAGTAGCCAGCATGTGCAAGGGAGTCGAATAGTTGTGTGGTAATTGGTTTTGTTGTTGTAGGTTGTGTGAAATATATGAGAAGAAGCTTTACGTTGCAGGTTGTAACAAAGATTTGATCATATGCTTTTGTGATAGGTGCACATAGCACTATGCTTGTGATAACAAAGTAATGGATATTGATCAAATTCATTGTTGTAAGTTTTAGTTGTTGCTACAAGTTGTTGTAAATTAATTTGCTAGAAATTAATTAATATATTGGACTATTGTTTGTGGACGTATCCCAAGAATTAGGTGAACCACATTAAAAACTTGTTGTTTCATTGATTTTTGTGTATTTGTTCATTCCTTTATTTAATTATTTCATTGTGTTTAATTAAACCTATATTTAATTGGTAGTTCATGGGTAAGTGCACCAAGATGGTTCCCAAAAAAGGGCTTAAGTGGCCACTTTTTTTCTGAAATCAGGAAATACTGACCTTGGACGTGAAATTGAGGATAACTACACTCAAAAATTTTTGATGGAACAAAAACAAGGACCGCAGTGCTCCGAGTCTACTTTCTAAACTACTAATTTATTTTGAAAATGGTTGAGATTAAGGGGTTCAAAAGAGGGACACACACAAATTGCTGTTGTTTCTGTCAGAAAAACATAACATATCAACTCTTGTGTGACCCGAGCACGGTGGACTTTTTTGTAGTATTTTTAAAATCGCCCCGGTCAGAAGTTAGATAACAATATGTAGTAAGGACTGGATATTTTCTGATAATTTTTTAATGAATATTTGATTTTTTATTAATTTTCTAAGTGGGCACTTCCTAAAAAGCATAATTTTGGCTATGCTCCCCCTAAATTTTTTTGAAACTAATAGATTTTTTTTAAATTTTATTTTTCTTCAATTGTAGAATGGAGTCTAGTTTCTAAAAATGTAATTTATTTCAAATTTTGATGAACGGTTAATTTATAGCGAAAAAAATACCAAACACTGCTTTTTGAAGAAAAATAGACATACAATCAAAAGAAATTATGGATGAAAGGTTTAACATTGTTAGAAAGTGAAAAAAATTACATCGTTGGAAAGCTAATAAAGAACCTAACATTACCCATGTCTTCGATTTTCTTGATATTGAACCAGATGCAATCTTGATGGTGAGCACGAACCCGATTATGTGAAAATTTGTTGAATTTGGAAAAAAAGCACGTCTCTGGTCTTTGGAAATGCCCTCCAAGCCTTTGGGTTGGTATTCCAAGGCAAATAGCAAAGCTAAGGCTCGGGGATTTCCAATGCAATATATAACGCGAGCGCGTTATAACGCGCTCGTGTTATAAAGCACACGTGTTATGTGTTGCTTTTCACATTTTCTGAAGAGTGTGGGAGAGGGTGGGAGAGATGGTTGGAGACTATGGGAGAGGGCTAAAGAGAGTGGCAGAGGGTGGCAGAGGGTTGGAGAGGGCAGGAGAGGGTGGCAGAGGGTGGCAGAGGGTTTGAGAGAGTGGGAAAGGGCGGGAGAGGGTTGGAGAAGGTGGGAGAGGGTGAGAGAGAGTGTTGGAGAGTGTGGGAGAGGGCTAGATAGATTTTTGGAG
>VDFB02196099.1:0-35118 GCA_007258455.2 Sequoia sempervirens | reverse complement strand
TATGGCCTCGATTGTCAACAATAAGGTACCATGAGATGTTGCATAACATGGTTACATAGGTTTTATCTCTTAACTCAATCTCAACAACACAATCGCATCAAACCATAATAATTATTTGTTTGGTATGCACACCTAGTATGGTTTATGACATCTATAATATCCTTTCTTCATTCACATGACAATTCAAATATTAAGGTTCTCATATTTTAAAAGGTTGTTAGACATCATGTAGTCATATAAGTGTTTACCTCAATACCTAAATAACATTTTTGAATCATATAACATGTATTGTTATTGCACTAAGTGAGGGGGATAAAACGACTTAAAAGAACTTATTACACCCAATTCCAGTGCAAGAGAAATTCCCAGATGGTCACATCATTATGAGCATCCTAATGCCTTCTAAATATAGCTCTGCATCTAATAATTTCAATATTGTAAGCATATAAAACTTCATAGTTTCACTCAATTAATGGCCCTTTCAGTATTAAGCCCAGGAAATATGAGTATTGGCTATTGGGTATTGATACTATTTCTAAAATAATGGCATTAGATCTCGTGAATAATATTTCACTTAAGGCCAAACCCACTAGGAACTCTTCGCAATATAACACACTCTAATTTCAAGATAAAGGTTAAGGTCAAAGACACTTCTCTAAGCCATGGACTATTCATAATGATTACATAAAATTCTTATGCCACTACTGGCTATAATCACTTAAGTTGATTATGACCCAACGTACCATGTACAACATATGAAGAAATTGGTCATCAATGAAGTTATTAAAGTAATTTCATGTATGAGTATGGCCATAGAGGCGTATTCAATGGTGCTAGAATCCTTATTGAGTTATTTATTTACACACTGTAAGTCTTTAGATTTAGAGAATAGATAAGGGACCACTTTCACAAGGAATAAAATCCAACCTCTTGTTTTGTTTTCAACATAGATTGAATCATATAATATAATTCATACAGTTTAGTATCTCATAGGTTAAGTGCTTCTATATGTTGGTGAATATATTTCATAATTGATTACATGGGTGACAATCAAGGGTACCCTTCATCGACCAATTAGTAGATCTAATAGCGTTGTTCTTAGGTAGGGTAGTCATTACAAGAAAGAGAAGCATTTATAAATGACACTTTAAAGAAGATAATCACAAGCACCTCAGCATTCTTAATAATTTACAACTAGAAGAAGGGCAGGGAACATTTTATTGTTCATCATTTCACATCTCATGCGAGAACACAAATTTAACTTCCGTTATCACTACCCTTACTAGTATTTTCTATAAATGTAGAAGATCCTTGTAGTGACAATTGCAAGAGTGGATATTTAAAACCCAACACTAAGAGAGAGGATTATACTTATCTTAAGAAAGGTGTTGTGAATATTGTTGGTTTAGATGCTAATGTATGTCATGCTTTGAATCTCCTCCAATATCGTCCAACCTCTTCTATTTTTCCTTGCGCAACATCACCGTCTTGCTTCTATCTATTCTTTATCAAACGTTGTGGGCTTCAGATTTTTTCCTACCAATTGCATTTACATGAAAGTTCCTAAAGCTTTCTCAACAACCTTATTTTCCTCCTTTGCTCTCTCTCTCTCTCTCTCTCTCTCTCTCTCTCTCTCCTACATGATTTCCTTTGCGCCCTTTTTTTTCTAGTTTCCTGGCTCCAAAATGCCTCTTTAATGAGGTTGTTAATAGAAGATTGGGGTCCATTTTTTTTCTGTGTTTCATCTCTTACTTCTACAAAATTTCTCCCTCTACATTTTCCTCTCAAAACACCTATTTCTACACAGGCAAGGTAGATGCTAGCATAGTTCAGAATTTAGCTTTGCACCTACCAAAATCCTCATGCCTCCATACCTCCACATTGTTTCTTGGCCATGTTCATCTCTTTTTCTCTCCTCTCCACATGCCTACATCCTATCCCAAACTATGCATGCATCCATATGAAGGGGTTGAGCAGGTCTTAAGGCTTTCAGGAACTTATTTTCCCTCCCTCTCTCCTTCAAGCTCTCTGCCTTTCTTCTCCCTCTCTGTCTCCCAACTCCAAAATTAATGAGAGACCAAGGGGGGTTGTGATAATTTAAATTCTTTCGTTTTATTTTCACTTTCTTTTTTGTGCAGCCTGCCCTTTTGGAAGGATCTTGAACTGGGACGCTGGATGCTTCTTAATGTCATGGATGCCTCTTTGTTTGACCAACACCCTTTCCTATGTGCTACGCCATTCCTCTTTAATGGTGTCTATCTCCCACCATAAAATGAATAAAATTGCCTTCATTTCTTATCGGGTCTTACCCCCATTGATGGTGAGTCTTAACTTCACATGGTGTCCATGCCTTATTTATGGCACCCCTTACATCTTACTCACCCTCAATCTACTCTTTTGTCATTATTATTTTATATTTCTTTTTCACTTGATGTAGAATCCAACATGGATGTTGTTGACCATGAAATTTCCACATGGAAGAGGTCCTCGCTGATAGGGATGTGACACATGGTTGGGAGGTGTTGAAGGTCTTTGTGCAATTGGAGGTGGAAGTGTTGCTTGCTCAGGCTAAGTCAGAAGTCAAATGTATGGAAAGTAGAGAGCTTCATCCTCAGAAGAGGAAGTCGATGGGAGTGCTAGAGGGTGGAGCGGATTTGGGTACCTCGCTCTGAGTCAATTAGCATTTTTCTTTGTTTTGTAATGGTACTTAAACTATGTTTTGTCTATCTCATTTGAATTTTGGGGGTCTAGCACTACTAGGGATACAATGGTAAATAGTGTTTTGATGTAGGGTGGTTGGTTTCGTTCTATGATAATGTTTTGAATGTAAGTCTGAGTTCTTTTCTTAGCTCAAATCAGATGAACAAAGGATTAGCGTAGGGTGGTATGTATGTTAATTGCTTAATCCTGAAAAAATGGTTATGTTTGTTGGTGGGTTTTTTGGTGGTAGGTGATTTATCTTGAGAATAACAATGTACTCTGATTTTACTATTGAATAATATAAAATCTTATTATCGAGCAAAAAAAAAGTATGGTTTTTTTTAAGGAAATGTAGATTAAAAATTGATAATGAAAGTATAACTACTCATTATGTTAGGGTAGATGAAGAAACTTCTCAAAACAATTTGTTCTTATGAAAAGGTAAAGTTGAAAACTATTCTAAAGTAGTTTTACATTTAGATGCAAGTTATTTCAATTGTTGGAAATATTCCCAACTAGTTGGGTTAACTCCTATGTCACTTCTCACACTCTCAGGTGGTGCCAAAATACTTTCAAATCTCAGCATCATCCTTCTCCATCCATTCATGTGTTCAAGACTTCATTCTCCATCTCACTTATACTCTGCATTCTTTACACCTAAGACAAATTTAAATGTGAAATTAACTATATAATTGTTAGTGTAGGTTTTTATTTCCTAGTTGGGTTATTTATTTTCCCTATTATTCCTAGGTTTTTCCTACACCTTTTATTAATCTTGCTTAGGTTAATAAATCATGCTTAATTAGGTGAGTGGTTATGAGGTGTCACCTTCCTACATGTGAGCATCCATTAGCTATCTTGGGAAGATACTTTGCTATCTTTAGTCCGATAGATGGTTGCTCCTGATTGGTCGGTATTGCCACCTCCTCCCTCTCCCTGGTCTATAAAAGCATGCTACCTGGCTTGTATTTTGCATCTTTTGCTTTTGCATCCTCTTAATGCTATTTTGCTTCTAGCATTTGCATTACTCTCGGAAACTGACTCTATGTTGTTATTTTGATTTCATATCAGTTGCTTTCATAGTTTAATATCTATTCTTTTGCACTAGTTTTCTGGGTTTATAATCTTTTTAGATTCTAACATGGTATCAGAGCTTTTCTATGTGCAAGAGTAGATTTAGTTTCCTTATTTGTGAGATTTAGGGGGGGCTAATAAAGCTTATTTCAGGTTTCTGAAAAACTCAGTATACTCTTCTCTTGCATCTTTGGATGATCTGGAGAATCAGAAGAGTTTGACAGAAAATTTTTAATCTCTGGGTTTGCACATGTGTTTTATGAAATCTGGGTGATTGCAGCATTCTAGTTATACTGGTGGCACTTCTTGCTGTTCCAACGCGTCCAAGAGGCTCAAGAAAGTCATATTTGACTTTTGTTTCACCGAAATCAGAGATCGGAAGACAAAGTTGCAAACGGGGGTTTGAAACTCACATTTTGTGAAGCATCTTTCAAACGAGGTTTTTTCAGGCCAAAAGAACATTTCCATTGTTTCTGGAAGGCCCAAAAACCTCCATTTCCATATAAATTTTGTCCAGATTGGACACCTGAAGCTCTGCATGTCATTTTTTCATTGCTAAGATGTTTTTTTACACTGTGGCCACATTCTCTGCAAGTGATAAAGAAAAACGCCATCTGGGTTTCATTTGTCGCATAAAAAAACCATCTGAGTATTAGTTACTTTTTTTATGCAGTCAATAAATCGTGAGAAAATTGCATCAGAAAGCTTCAGCTGGACCCTTCACCATTGCAGTTTTCATTCTTACCACTGATATTCAAACGGCTCGTTCTCAGTCATACAGAGGTATTTCTCAGCGAATTTTTTTTTTGAAAGTGGTTAGAATTTCATGCTCTTTGCAGTGGTAAAATCGGTTTTCTCTCAAATGATCCCATTTTTCCAGAATTTAAGTTTTCTCATTAGATCTAAAGGACAGTCCTCGTTTTTTGAACTTCAAACTGCTGTAACTTTCTCATATGATCTCGTATCGAGGTCATTCTTTTTTTGAAAGTGGATATTTTTCTGAGCACTACACATTTATGTAGGTTTGAAGTTGTCATTCAATGATTATTTTTGTACCTTTAGTATTTGGGTCCATTTTTGGACATTTGTAAAACTCTGGAAAACAACTCCATCATTGTAAACGCACTAATTATAAAGTGCCAAAATCAATTTTCTTGGGGGGGGTTCTCTGATTGAGTGAAAAGGGGGGTTGTCTTGATTGTGTTCTCTTTTTTTTTTTTTCTACACTTCTTCATCATGGATCAAACAATAGTTCCCATCCTAACTCCATACAACTACTTTGATTGGAAATCACGCATGACAATCTACTTAAGGAAAGTTGGATTACATAGGATAACTATGGGACTTGAAACTGAACCTGCTAAAGATGAAGATAAGCCTAAGTGGTTTAACAAATGTGATGAGGCATATGGAACATTGTGTTTGTCTGTTTCTCCTGATTTTCTCTTTCACATTGAGTCTTTAAATTCACCAAATGAAATCTGGACAAAGTTAGAAACTCTATTTGGCACACAAGATTCAATGAGGGGTCATATGTTGGAAAATGAACTAATAAGTTTAAGTCCAGGCAATTTCAACACAATCCAAGATTTCTTCACTAAATTGAAATCACTAAGGCTGCAGTTAAAACAATGTGGAATAGAAAAGAAAGATGAACAACTAATTCTCAACATACTCTCTAAGCTAAGTTCATAATATTCTGTATTTGTTTCTACCTTCTATGCTACTAAGGGTGCACTTGGTACTCAATTCACCATGCCATCTTTAGATGATTTTGCTATCTCTCTCACTCGGGAATAGGATAAGCTAATCCAGATGGGCACTCTTAAGTCCTCTAAGTCACATGCCCTGGCTGCCAACCAAGGCACAAAAGAACAGAAAGGACAAAGTAGTGACAACAAGAATAAGGATAAGAAACAAAAGAATAGCAAGGAGAAGAAGGATCAGACACCAGTTGCTTCAAAAGCAACCAACGAGACCCAATCTTCCAAGGGCGACAAGCCTAAGAAAGAGAAGGTCCAATGTGCCTACTGTAAAAGACCCGGTCATGATGAACATAAATGTTTGAAGAAACAAATTGATCACTTGACACACATTCTTGAGAAGAATAATATTAGTGTTCCTGAGTCAATCAAACAAAGTTCTAGTGAGGGGTCTAACAAGGCAAAAGAAAACAACAAGGGGAAAGGAAAGGGCAAGGCCCTTGTAGCAGTTGCTTCTTCACCATCCACTTGGGTTCTTGATTCGGGTGCTTCGCACCACATGGCTTCATCTAAGGAAGAGATTACATCTTTGGAGCCATGTACTATGCCTTCCATTTTGATGGGTGATGACACTCTGTTGAGGTGTGTGGGAGAGGGTCTGTTGATGTGGGGGATGGCACATTCCATGATGTTCTTTGTGTGCCCTCATTATCAACTAATCTCCTATCGGTATACCAGATCACTCACATAGGTTCAGGCAAGCGGGTTGAGTTCACTCCTGATTCAGTGGAGATTCGTGAATTGCACAGTGGTTCTACAATTGCAGTTGGGAGAGCAGATCATCAGTCAAGGCTCTATCTATTTTCTCACTTTGTTCCTGATCCTCCTTCGACTGTTTTGCTCACTCATTCTGATGATGTGAGTAGACTATGGCATGAGCGGTTTGGCCATCTTAACTATCGCTACTTGCAGCAGCTCAACTAGCAGAGAATGGTCATAGGGTTGCCTTCAGTTCAGTTTTCAGGTGGTGTTTGCCAAGGTTGCATACTTGGTAAGCATCCTAAGGAAAAGTTTGACAAAGGGAAGGCATGGAGAGCTTCATAGATACTGGAGTTAGTTCACAGTGATTTGGCTGGTCCATTCCATCATCCTTCATTCAGCAGGGCTAGATATGTTCTCACATTCATTGATGACTTTTCTCGCTATACTTGGGTGTACTTTCTCAAACAGAAGTCAGAGGTATTTGATCATTTTCAGGACTTCAAAACTTTTGTAGAGAAGCAATCCGGGAATGTCATCAAAGTTTTGTGCACTGACAATGGTGGTGAGTATGTCAACCATCGGTTTGAGAAGTTTTGCACTTCAGAGGGGATAGCTTTGCAGCATTCAATCCCATACAATCCTCAGCAGAACGGTGTTGCAGAACGAAAGAATAGGTCCTTGAAGGAAATGGCAAACTGCATGATTCACTCCAGATCTCTTGCACCACAGTATTGGGCAGAGGTCATTAACTGTGCTTGTTACATCCAGAACCGTGTTCCTCACCGAGCCTTGAAGGGAATTACTCCTTTTGAAGCTTGGAGCGGTCGGAAACCATCAGTTAAGCACTTTCAAGTTTTTGGTTCTCCTGCATGGGCCCACATTCCTGCAGAGAAACTCAAGGCCTTGGATCCGCAGAGCAGACCTTGCATATTTGTAGGTTACCCTGATGGTGTGAAGGGTTATCGGTTGCTCCACCCTACTACACATGAGTTGTTCATTGAGAGGAGTGTTCAATTTGAGGAGGGCTCTTCGAGCTCACTTTCTATCACTTCTCCACCTCCTTCTACATTGACATTGGAGTCACTTGGGGTACATGATAGATCTTCTGATGAGTCAGATTCACCTGAGCAGTCTTCTTCTGATGACGAGAGTGATTCAGAGAATTCACCTCCTTCCTCTCCTAGTCATCATTCAGAGGCTAATGATTCTCCTCCACATTCTCCATCTTCCGGTCCACTTTGGGCTAGACAAACTTTGCAGTCTGCAGGTGATTGGGTTGGGGATCCATCAGACACCAGGAGGACTCGTTCACAATTCCAGGATGCTCCACATGTTTTCATTGCCACTGCCTCAGATCCACAGTCTTTTCATGAGGCTTCTTGTATTCCTGAGTGGGATACAGCTATGCAGGAGGAGTATAGTTCCTTGATGAGGAACCACACTTGGGATCTTGTCCCTCTTCCTAAGGGAAGAAAACTTGTTCGATGTAAGTGGATCTATTGGACAAAATTTGCAGCAGATGGGTCGGTTGACAAGCATAAGGCTCGCTTGGTCGCCAAAGGATTCTCCCAGGTTCCTGGGATTGACTACTCTGAGACTTTTGCGCCAGTTGCCCGAATGAATTCCATCCGACTTGTTCTTGCCATTGCTGCAGCCAACCGTTGGGAAGTACACCAGATGGATGTGAAGAGTGCCTTTCTTCACGGTGACCTTCAGGAGGAGATCTACATGGAGCAGCCACAGGGGTTCGTTCAGGATTCTTCACTTGTGTGCCGTCTTCGGAAGTCTCTCTATGGCCTCAAACAGGCTCCTCGGGCCTGGTATGCCAAGATGGACTCCTTCCTTCTATCAGTTGGGTTCACTCGGTGCCATTCAGATCCCAATGTCTACATTTTGCAGCAGGATGATTCACTCCTATTTCTGGTTCTGTATGTTGATGACTTGCTAATCACAGGGAGTTCTTCATCCACCATTAGGGCTGTCAAAACTGCCCTTCATGATAGGTTTTTGATGACTGACTTGGGCTTGTTGCACTACTTTCTCAGGATTGAGATCTACCAGTCTGCTTCCGGGATCACAATCACACAGTCCAAGTATGCTCTAGATTTTCTCTCGAGGTTTCATATGGCTAAATGTAAGCCTGCTCCGACTCCCTTTCTTTCTGGAGTCAAACTTGAGGCTCAGTGTTCTTCACCCCTTGTTGATGGCACTTTGTACCGACAGCTTGTTGGGAGTCTCATTTATCTGACTCATACGAGACCTGACATTTCATATGCTGTAGGCATGGTCTCTCGATTCATGCAGGAGCCTCATGAGCTGCACTGGAAAGCAGCCAAGCGGATCCTTCACTACATTCAGGGTACTCATAGTTTTGGGATTCACTATGCAGCGGGTATTGATCTTGACTTGGTGGGCTACACAGATTCAGATTGGGCAGGCGATTCTCAGGATCGCAAGTCTACTTCAGGTTACAGCTTCTCACTTGGTTCTGGTCTTGTTTGTTGGTTGAGCAAGAAGCAATCTGCTATTGCTCTATCTTCTACTGAGGCTGAGTATCGGGGGGCTGTGAATGCTGCCACAGAGGCCATCTGGCTTCAGAATCTTCTCACTGAGTTTGGTATTCAGATCAGACGGCCATCGGTCATATTTTGTGATAACCAGAGTACCATTCAGATCTCACAGAATCCGGTCCATCATCAACGGACCAAACACATAGAGGTCCACATGCACTACATCCGGGAGCTCATCCATGGCCATGTCATCAACCTTCACTACTGTCCGACTTCTGAGCAGGTTGCTAATATATTCACCAAACCCTTCACTAAGAGCAAGTTCCTTCATTTGCGAGCTTTGCTGGGGGTGCGGGATGCTTCATCTTTTGGGGGGGCTTCTTCCTCTCACTCAGAGTCATGACTCTCTCTACTTTGGGGGGGTATTTTCTCTCTCTCTATTTGGGGAGGGCTTTTCTCTCTTTTGGAGGGAAATCATTGTTCATGGGTACCTCATCAGGCTTGACTTGTCGGGACCCATTTCTACATCCACCTAAGCTTCGCTTAAGGGGGGTGTTAGTGTAGGTTTTTATTTCCTAGTTGGGTTATTTATTTTCCCTATTATTCCTAGGTTTTTCCTACACCTTTTATTAATCTTGCTTAGGTTAATAAATCATGCTTAATTAGGTGAGTGGTTATGAGGTGTCACCTTCCTACATGTGAACATCCATTAGCTATCTTGGGAAGATACTTTGCTATCTTTAGTCCGATAGATGGTTGCTCCTGATTGGTCGGTATTGCCACCTCCTCCCTCTCCCTGGTCTATAAAAGCATGCTACCTGGCTTGTATTTTGCATCTTTTGCTTTTGCATCCTCTTAATGCTATTTTGCTTCTAGCATTTGCATTACTCTCGGAAACTGACTCTATGTTGTTATTTTGATTTCATATCAGTTGCTTTCATAGTTTAATATCTATTCTTTTGCACTAGTTTTCTGGGTTTATAATCTTTTCAGATTCTAACAATAATTTCTAATCTTAGATTTTCCCATGTTGAAAGAAGATGTAAAATTAATTGTAATTAATTTCATTTTGTAGGGTATATATGTTAAATACTTGGTAGTCTTTAGTTGTATGAGAAGAGAACAAAAATGGATTGTCTACTATTATAATAGTTTTGGAGCTATCAACGAATATAGGGGACTCCATTTTATTTTTGAATCTGAAAAGAAAGAGAAGTAACTCTATTTTATGTTATTAATATTTGTATATTTTGAAATATGCATTATATAATAAAGTGATGTTCATCTTCTATTTTATTTTTATTACTTTTTTCTTTTTGTTTTAGTTTTTTTTTTCTTTCCCTCTCTCCTTTATTGTATCAGAGCTTAAGATTATCAAAGATAAAAGTTTTCAAGCAAATTTTTATTTAAGAGATGATGTATTATGATCTTACATAGGACTTCATAGTCAACAAAGGAAGCCTCAACCACAAGATTGAAAAATCCACAAATTCTCTAGCTTAATGGAAAAAAATTATGATTACTGTTTAATTATAATGAAGGCTTTATTTAGTTATTAAGACATATGGAAGCTTGTAGAGATGGTTTTCTGAAAATCACTAATGCAACAACATGCAATACTTCATCTCAAGCAGAGAAGGAATTACTTAGGGATAATAGAAAAAAGGAACCAAAATCTCTCTCCTTCATTTTTCAAGTAATGCATGAGAGCATTTTCCAAGGATTGGAGTAGCAAAAAAGTTAAAACATGCATGGGATATCCTCCAAATAGCATATCATGGAATATACAATGGGAGCATAGGGTGGAGGGGAGGAGTGGGATGCATGTAAACAATTTTTTGTTCTTTTTCAGAAAACTCCTAAATGGCCAACATACATTAAATAAATAATATATTGTAAATCTAGACAGTAAATTATTAGGTTTTAGATCAAATGGTGGATATTTTTTTGGCCAATCTTGCCCTAGAAGGTAACCCTATTTTATGAGGGTGTTGTACTACAATTGTAGATGGTGATGTATTTTGAGAGTTTGATAGCAGTCATGTTGTCTCTAAATCTCTGGTTGGTGATACTCATGTGTGAAGCTTGATCTACAAGTATATTGTAATCTTTGTGATTTTTGAATAATATATTGGGTGGCTTTTAGAGTGTGGGACATTTTTCTAAAAGGGTTTCCCCACGTAAATCACTGTGTTGTGGTATGCATGATATTTATTTTTATTTCTGTTTAAGTTTTCGTAACTATCAAAGATCTGTAATTTTTTGCATTATTCTCCTCTCAACATTAGTGTAGGAAGTTGTTATGCTACCTTAGCTTCCTTACAGTAATGCATTCAAGGAAAAAACATATTTCAATCAGATATCACTTTTAGAGAGAGAAGGTTGTGGAAAATGAATTAAAGCTTAAATATGTTCCTACAAAGGATTAGACTGCTAACATATTCACTAAGTCTCTTCCTAAGGATTCTTTTGAGTATCTCCAAGAGAAGTTGGGAGTTATTGGGCTTCCTCTTTGAACTAGATGCACAAGGAGATGCATCAGTCTAGTGGATCTCAGGATTCATTCTTTGTTATGGATTGATGTTGGTGGCTACCTCTCAAGGGGAGTAGGTAGTAGCATTGTTGGTTGTTGTAGTCATAAGAGTGGGTGTTGTCATTCTGCAGTGGTTGCTAATATGGTACAGTTTGGTGTGTGTTCCTAAGGGGGAGTATTCAGAGAAGTAAAGGAAAAAGAAGCTACAGAATAGTAGTAAGTAGGTTGATTGATGTCAAAGGGAGAGAATAAACAATGCAAATATTTTGGCCCTTTTCCATTAATGTCAAAGGGGGAGAGAAAGTCATGTGAAATTTAGACAAGCTACAAAGCCTAGGGAGAAAGAGTAATATAAGCTAGTTGGGTAAGGGGGAGAAGTAATGTGAAGATTTGTAGTATGTTGGTGTCCAGAGTTGTTGTGTCTTTGATGGTTTTTCACATCAAGTGTTGTCATCAATGACAAAGGGGAAGATTGTTGCAAGTATGAGTAATTGATATTGTCATTAATGTCAACAAGCTTATGTTGTCATTGGTGTCAATTGTATGAGATAAGAGGAAACTATTGTTGAGAGAGATTGTTGAGAATGAGCAATTGATGTTATCCATGTTTTGGTTAGTTGCATTATGTTGTCATTACTAAAGCTACTAGTGTCAACCTCTAGTGTTGCTTTGATAAGCTTTTGTCTATGGATATGTGGTTGAGTTGCTATGTTGCAATTGGTTCATTGTGTTGAGGAAGTGATGAAGATGATGAGGATAAGGATGTGGCTCTGGTGCTTGGTTTCCAAGTGATTTTGAGAAAAAATGAGATTAAAAAGAGGAAATAGTGTGTTGCAATGGTGTTATGTGTTGCAGGGATGTGCTTTGGTTTTTCTCTACATTTCTTCTAGGTTGAGGATCTTCCTATGCGTTTCAGATATGTTGGTAAGAGATGGTCAGAGGTGTTATATCCAAGATTTGGAATGTTGTATCGTTGTGCAGAAGAAGTTGTGTTCAGCAACTGTGTGTGGACTATGTATTGTACAGGTGTCTACAAGAAATTTCTTTGCTACACATTTCTCTGTAGTTATGTTTTAGGTCTTGTAGATATGAAGGAACATTGATAGCGTTGGTATCTTTCTTTAGTTGAGGTGGTTTGAGGTTTGGTGCTTCGTTGGTGCTTCGCAAGTCAATTTCTTGAGTGATAATGTATGGTAGAGTTGTCTAGATGTACTATCTAACATGTACATTCTTTAGGTGAAAGTTGTTGCAAAGGATTTTTTTGGATTTCAGGGTGGTTTTGGAATATGCTAGATCATGTTCAAACATGGTGTGTGGTGTGCAAGTCATCCTTTGATTTAAGGAAGCGTGTACTTAAAATTTTAATGGTGTTTACACAGGTAACAACGGACCTAGTGTTTATACTAATTACAATGGATAATTATTGTTTATAGAAGTGTGTGGTTGAGTGGTGTTATAGATTTAGGTCCCAAATAAGGTGTGATGTGGTTCACTTTTACTTCTATCCACCACGAAAGTGTTTTGGTACCGACCTAATTTTAATTTACATGGTTGATGTGCATAGCCAACCTTGTAGAAGGGTTTCAAGGTTGAAGATGGTATAAATAAGAGTTGTGTTGTTGAGGAATGATGAGATAGACAAGAGAGATGTGAATGGTGTGAATTATAAAGTTGTAGAGTGTGAAATTGAGAAGTGCAGTGCGAGCTTTCATGTGTTAAATTATTGGATGTAGTGAGCACAAGGTGTCTATAATTCTTCAGACAAGCTATGAAGGTGTTGATGATATTGTATTGTGGATTTCTCTATTGCATTAATACAAATTTATCTATGTAACATTCTTCTCTATCTTCTTTTCTATTCTAGAAGTGACCCTTTCTTCTTTGGACAATGAGTCCTCTGGTAGTGAGCCTTTGTAATCAATGTTGATATTACTTATATTGTGAGCTAATCCTTGTTGTTTTTTATCCCTTCTTGGGTTTTCTATGTAAATATTGTGTTCTCTTGTGTATGGTGTTAAGTTGTTTCAGTTTTTGTTATTTGTTTTTCATACCCACTCATCATAATAGATTAAGGGTTCATTAAATCAAAGTAGATCTGAATGTTATTGAGGGTTTTGAAGATTTAAGGTACAACTAGTTCACCCCCCCCACTCTCAGTTGTCTTGTGCAAATGTCAATAGAGAGAAACTATGAAAAAACTATATTTCTAATATTGATTCAATAGTGTATAATGTAGAATATAATTAAATGTACACAAAAAACCCTTGAATATATAGGTAAGGGTGAGACATGGGACATGTGATTATGAAAATTATTATGATCACATGACTTGAAACACACAAAAAAATTCATAAGTGAACTTAACTAACTAGGTGTGAAAAAGATGTACAAAAGAGAAACTAGTTAAGGAATAGACCCATTAACACAAAAATCTCCTTTAGTTGAACTTAGGAAGAAACGAGAAAATATTAAAACATAGTTTTGAAAATCAGGACTAATAGGTTATCGATGTACAATAAAAATAATGAAGCCCTAAAGGAGGGTTCAAGATGACCCCCCAAGGATAACTTCCTTCATCTTAAGTACAAAAGAGTCTCTCATAAATGGAGAACATGAGAAAACCTATAGAGAAAAAACTCTTTCCCCAAAGAGAAAAAAAGAGGAGGACTAAGAAGCCTCCCTAGAAACTATCCTAAAAGATGGGGAACATAAAAAAACTCCATGGAAGAATGAAGAATCTTTAAACAACTACTCAGGAACAAATTTGATACTTCCACTGAAATCAAGATCAAAGAGGGATCATTTATATAAATGACCAAAATAACACTACTCAAATAATGCACAAAAGGTACCAAGGAAAGAATTTGACTATCAAATATGGAGGCAACACACTAAAAGGTAGCAATAATTTTAAGAATATTTATTAACTTAAGAAGGTTGAAGGTAGCCTCCATAAATTTGAATAAATTCTCACATTTAATTGTATTTATATTTTGTATATCTTACACATCATAGTGTTTCTTTATTGTATTCACATTTCTTTGTAAATTTCCATAGGAGGTTCAAGTTGTGAGCACCTTGTATTTGAAATCACAATCTCTTCTATTTTCATGTGTGTGTGCCTTGCTTTTGCAAATCCTTTATAGTAGTGTTATAGGGTTTTGTTATGTATTCCTTGTTCTTGTATTCATAACTTCATATACTTTCATGCTTGTGTGCCTTGCTCTTTCCCAACTTCTTTTATTTGTAAGAACTTCTTAGTGTACTTTTTTATTTTGATTATTCATCCTTTTCACTATACATTATGACATATAGTTTCAATATATCTATAAATCATATCTAGTGCATTTAATAGATGCATATAATATAAAAAATGACCACACAAAATAAATGCTATTTTATTATTGATATGAGAACAAACAAAAGGAAATATTATGAAATACATGAAAAAGTATGTGCTCTCAAGAAAATAGACCCAAAAAGGAGTCCATTCACTCAAGACATGGCCCTTCAAAGTTTTAAAAATAAAAACTACACAAAAAATTCACTAAGAAAACTATTTTTTTAAAGCCAAAGTGTCAAATCTTAGAAACACCTACATTATTGTGAATTACATAGAAACCTAGCCCATTACAAAAAAAAAATAGCTCTAAAAATATATACCATATGAGCAAATAGTAAGGCCTATGAAGTTTAACAACAAAAGTGAAAAGTTGATTATTGAAGAAGCAAGTTGGGAGAAGAGGCCTTTTGATGTCAACACATGTTGTAACTAATAAATGCCTTAATAAAATATTCACTAAATTGATGAAATATTCCCATGAAATTCAAAACCATTGATGATTTTCTTAAAACCACCATCACAAATATTAAAATCACTTGTGGGTTGGCAAAAAACTAATTATAATCTTGAAGGGAAAGTTTACTATAGGAGAGTTTATGGGGATGAAGCACCAATAGTATTGATGGATTTGAATGGTCCCTAAGCAACACAAACCAATGATTAAGGGCTAAACAAAGCATTGTAAAAGTGGCATAGTGCAAATGGTCCCAATAGAGCAATGATTGCGCATCGGATTACTTGAGAAGTGGCGGCAAGGAAAATTTGAGTGAGCCCCGCCATGGTAGAAGGTTGTAAGCCTTGAAAGGCCAAGTGTAACCATGGGCTTTCCCCCTTGTATGATCAAGGGCCCATTCCAATGTATGGTGCTATATGCAAAATGTCTAACAACTTGCCATGATTTTATGATACAAAAGACACTAAGTCTAATGTAGAAAGAAAATTTTAAAAATATGCCAATAGTATAGATGCTAATGAGTATACAAGATGGTATGGCCTATATGGATTGTACAATTGTATAGACACTGTGTGATAATAAATAGTAAAGTTCTTAGAATAATCTCTATTAACTAGATAAAGTTTAATATTGACTCATATATATATATGGGACTTTTGAAAGTTCAATTATGAGGTTGAATTTGCATCAAAATATAGTAGGTGAAAATTTTTGATGAAAGAAATCCTTAAAAAAAGAGAAAGGGCTTATAGATGTAGAGCTTTGATATCATGTTAAAATCACTAAAAAAAATCATAGAATCAAGAAGCTTTTGCAACACCAAAAAACCTTCTACACGAGAGAAACAATCAAAAATGTTATATTTTTACTACTTGTATAGTAGCATACAATTTATAAAATAGGATTACATGTGCATAGAGAACCCTTGTACATATATAGATAAGGGTGAGAAATAGGACAACATTTGATTATGACAAAAATCATGATTACTAACTTGAAAACTCTTAATAAATTTAACTAATTATGTGTAAAAAATACTAAAAATTTGATTTATGAAACTCCAAAATCAACTTGTAAATTCAAATAATTGCACATAAATACATCGAAAATGATTTTATTAATTGTTAATTATAATTGTATGGTTAAGTGTCTCGCCCAACTACATGCTAGATATGCTAGATTATTTTTATTACTTTATCTTTTGGATCGGAATTGGACCTACTGCAGTTTGACTCGGTCAATTTAGAAGCAATATACAGTAGTTTTTCTATCTATACTCATCACTAAATTTTAAACTGTGTTTTATGATGTTTCAATTTGTGTTGTAAGTTGTTTATTCTTTTGAATATATTATTATTTATATATTAATTGGTTTTTTTTTTTTTTTAAATTATACAATATGAATGAACTTTCAGTGGCATTTAAAGGAACAATATGGCCATTTTAAAATCTTGATATTGCTATCAAGATTCAACCATGTACTTTTACGAGTCAAACTCATTGACCCATGTTTCATGAGTAGTGGTTCACAAGAACCCATCTCTCATGATAGTGAATGGTCCACTTAGCACTCATTGCATCTAGGTGATGCTCATTGAGGTGAAGTGCTACTTGTGAACCACTACTCATGAAACATGGGTCAATGAGTTTGACTTTTACCCATGACTCGTAAAAGTACTTCACCTCAGTGAGCATCACCTAGATGCAATGAGTGCTAAGTGGACCATTCACTATCATGAGAGATGGGTTCTTGTGAACCACTACTCATGAAACATGGGTCAATGAGTTTGACTCGTAAAACTACACAGTTGAATCCTGATAACAATATCACAATTTAACGGGCTGTGAAAAATATCTCCTACTTGTCATTTTAAAATCATCAACATTACTTATAAATAGCATAAATAGAGCACTGGCTTTGGATATAGTTTCCCCGTTGACTTACAAGTATTGTAGGTTGCCCAGCCCGGATAAATCAGGTATCTGACCGTTCAGCTTATTGTTTGAAAGACGCCTGAAACATATATTAAAAAAAAACAGAAAAAGAAATCTTAAATGTTGTTACAAATTACTGGTATGAAATGCAAATGCATGGAATCTTACATGTCAGTAAGGTTTCCCAAGGAGCTAATGTTTGAGGGTATTTGACCTTCCAAATAGTTTCGATCAAGCCTCATGTTAAGCATGATTTGTCTTGGAAAGAGGCTATCTTCGGCTTTGGTATGCAAAAAGATGTTATTGCTGATTCTATTCGACATGTTGTTTTGAAAAATATATGGAAGATTAGGTGTGCTGCAATGTTTTCTAGTAACTCTTATCAGACTGTTGGGACCTTACGGCTTTACTCTGACATATATCTACAGGTGCTTGTTCTTTTTTCACAGATTCGGGTTATAGGTAAGAAGAATGAGCAGGTTAAACAAAGGCTACAACAAGTTATTTTGCAGATTGCGAAGTTTCAACTGGGCAAGAAGATGGAGCATTGTAAAAACATTATACAGATTTTGTAATTTGCCTTTTTGTGGCTGTTTCTTATGGCTGTTGCCTTGTTCAGCCTCTGATATTGTCACTCGGATTATGTTTATCTGATCTTTTTGGTTTCTGCTACTGCTGGTAGCTTTCTCCTTGTAATTCTTTCTGCTTTGTTCAATAAAAAAAAAAAAAACATGCCTTTTCAGTAACAAGGTAGAGCAGTTGTGAAGAATGAAAATCTATTAGACAAATATCAGACTCACATAATTGCTATGGTCTTAACAAGACCCAGTGTTGACGGTATCGTTCCATTGAAATTATTTTGATCGAACAGCCTGCACATAATGCTTTCTCCTAATGATTTGCCAGAAAACAAATCATTTATTAAAAAAAATTCAAAGGGAATGGAGATGCGTACTTACACATGAACGATGGACATCTTTTCGTGGAAAATTTCAGCCGGAATGGGGCCTTGCAGTTGGTTTTCATTAAAGTGGCTTAATCAAGTAAGCCAGGAGAGTTTCCCGATTAGGAGGATTGCATGACTGTACAGAGATGATTAGCAGAAATAAAAAATAAAAATATATAAAAGGCTTACAAGTGATGGGCATTTACAAGCTTTCCGAGCTCGACTGGAAGTGTTCCGCCAATGTTATTGCTGCCAATGTCGAGCCAGTCAAGTCTGCTAAGGTTGCCCAACGTGGCAGGAATAGTTCCGCCTAATTTGTTGGAATTCAAATCCCTGATCAACAATTTTTATATGAGCACACCATAAAAAGTCTAGAAATTTCTGAGCAAGTAATAGTATGTTTCTTACAGAATTATAAGCCTTCGCAGGTTGCCAAGCTCATCTGGAATGCGCCCAGCGAAACTACACCCACCTAATAATCTATACACGCAACAAATAATTAGCATGAACTGTACAGAAGCAATGAAGAATGGCTATGGATTTGATAGTGTGAAATGCTTACAGCTCGGAAAGGAGGCTCAAATTTCCTAGACTTGATGGAATTTGTCCAGTTAAGCCAGGGTTGTTCGATAAATCTCTGCAACAAAGCTTGTTTTGGTTAATCTAGAATCGAATCCAAAGCCTGCAAATTCAGTACTTGTCATTGATGAATACAACTTACAGACTTTGGAGACCCGTAAGGCTTCCAATTTCAAATGGCAGTTCTCCGCTTATACCCATTGAAGCTAGATGTCTACAAAAACATTTAAGCTTGTTAGCAATACCCATAGTGGCATCAGACAAATTCACTGTCAGCAATTCACCGTCTAAAAATTCGCTGCCAATAATTCATCGTAAGAAAATTTACCATCATGATTAATTCTCTTCAAGAAAAATTCACCACCAGCAATTCATGGCCACAGAAAATTAATTCAAAGTTTTGGAAATATATATTAAAAATGTTAATGCAATGATGAATTTTCTGTGGGGTGAATTGCTGGTGGTGAATTTTCCTTGCAATGAATTTGATATGACGCTGAATTTTCTTAGAATGAATTACTGACAGTTCCAACAGTGAATTGCTGAAGGTGAATTTTCATAGAACCACCCAGAGTAAGTAAAGATAAAGAGAGTAGGAGGAGAGGCGGAGTGAGTTACAGATATATGACTCGAGAACCGGCGCAAGTAACCCCAACCCAAGTTGAAGCGCAAGGATCTCCGCCTTCCCATCTCAGCTGAGACGAATTCCTCCATTGCAGTTGCAGCAAGGTCATCGTCGGCGCTGGAATTCATACATACCAAGAATATTTTAAAAGCAGTTCTTCTTAGCAGACAAAGCGTTCTACTAGAACTTACCATCTTTACTGTTTGTGACTCCTCCGTCAATCCCAAAACAGAGAGAAGCAATGATGAAGAGTAAAATACAGGAGAAGCCACCCATAGCTAATTTACACTATCATCCACTAATCAAAAAGATGAAAGTATGCATATCTATGTCCGGAATAATAATATGTTTTTAGTTTTCCAATTTATAATGGTAAAGCTCCACTTGGAGAACAATTTTGCAGCCCAGAAATTGCTTGACTGCAATGAGCAGAATTGACCTGACAAAACGATTAAAAAAATACGGAGCAGCAATTAAAAAAAGCTTGAATTGATTTTTTGTTTTTCTTATGTATTAAGACCCGGATAATGCGGGACGGAGGATTTGTTTAATATAGTAGAATCTCTGGTGTCACAATCTTTGACTTTCAAAACCAATTTTTATTATTTTGTTGTAAGCTGTAGGCGAGTGTCAAACTGCAGAAATGGTCCACTGATTCAGTGAAGAAATAAATCTTTTGAAAAAGGGGAAAGGGAATTCAGCTTATCTTTAGTATTGACCATAAATAAAAAATTGCGCTATGGAATTTCGCTTCACCTTCCTATGAAAAAGATTCTATTGTATTCTTTTTATTGGAGTTTTCTAGACTTTTTGTTGGAGACGAGGGGAGAAGCTAATCTCCCGACCGGGGCTTAAATTTGATGGTCGTATGGCTGTATTTAGTCATTGTAGCTGTAAAATACAATTAAAATTTTAGGAAGACTATCATTTGAAAGGCAAAATTTTAGTTAAACTGTCAAAATTTCTATGTAATTATTCCTATATATGTTTTCTCAATCTACATATATTTTTCTTAAAATAGATAACCTTTAATATTTGAAAGGCAACTTCAAATAAATAATCGTCACAAAAATATTTCTTGACAGGCAGGGTCAACCGTCAAATTTAAGCCCTGCTCCCGACAAAACGCATCGAGGAGTAAGGTATGATAAAGATAAGACCCATCCCCCATGCTAATCTCCTGCAAAACGCACCTACTGACACATGGAGTTGACGGAAGTTTAGGCACGTGTCGTCCCATGGTGCATCGTCGGAAAACATGGTACACCAGTGAATTTTAAAAATAGAATTAAGATTAGTTTTAAAGTTGAAAAAACCGCCATTTTGACATTTCGCATTTTGAACTTTACTGGTGAGCTCAGAAGCAAGGGGAGAAGCGAGTCACAAGCATTTGGAGTTCAAAACAAAGCATCCAATCTCCCTACCAAAACGCATGTGACACGCATAGGCAGCTAGCTGTGAAGAATTGAATGGGGCTCGGAAGCGAGGGGAGAAGTGATTCGCAAGCATTTGGAGTTCAAAACAAAGCATCCAATCTCCCTACCAAAACGCATGTGACAGGCACGAGCAGCTAGCTATGAAGAGTTGAATTGGTATGTGTTGCAAAATAGTGGGTATTCATTTGAAATGTAGAGTTGTTTGAGTGCTTTTCTGTTGAGGGTTTTCTAAATTTGTGTTTTGAACGTTCACCAAAGAACTATTTGAGGAAACATGGAGAAATAGCTCACAAAAATCCAACCTGCATTTATTTTCTACAATTGAAATAGTTCATAACGTCGCTATTTTTGACATTCGCATTTTGAAGGTTGGAAGGGAGTTGCAAGCGTTCAAAGGTCGAAGCAAAGTGGCCAATCTCCCTATGAGGATGTATGTGTCAGGCGTGGGCAACTAGCTAGTAGGTATGTATATCTACCAGAAATATATGCCATTTTGCCATCTACCTAGCGACTATGAAGAATTGAACGGATATTTGTTGCGAAACAGTGGGTGTTCATTGACGAATTCCCAAGGGTTTTCCTTGTGAAAAGGGGTTTTCATTTGATATGCAGTGTTGCAAAACAGTGGGTATTCATTTGAGTTTATGGTTTTCCAAGGGTTTTAGTTGCGAAAAGGGGTTTTCATTTACATTCTCTCCATAACCATCTCAAATTAGGAAAACTTCAATTTTACAGGTAACAAGGTGTTGTCGAATTCTACAAAGTTTTACAGAGAAGTGTATTGTTGTTGTAATCTCTCTTGGATTAGTAAAATTAATTACCTCTCTCTTTTTGTGGTGGAGCTTTTTCTCTTAGGGGTTTCTCCACGTAAATCTGGTCTCATTTGTTATGGTTTTCTTTTCTTGTTTTGATTTTGCAATCACATTCATATTAAGGGTTAATCTTTGGATTCAGATCTACAATTACTATTAATTGAAGTTCATATTGCAAGTTTTCTTCACCTTGTTTTACAACATTTGGTATGAGAGCTAACAGTTTTGTTGAGAAATGGATGCTTTTCTTTTGAGTGTTGAAGGTTTTTTGTTGTAGTGGGAGCTTTTGCTTTGTGGGTTTTTTGCAGATTTGTGAAAGATTATAAACCAAGGCTTCTACCTCTCGTTTGGATATTGAGAAGTTCAATGGCACCAGTTATGAGATGTGAAAGTTGAAGATGGAGGGTCTCCTTGAAAAGAGAGATCAGTGGTTGGTAGTTTCAAATGAAACGAAACTAGAAAAAGTGTATGATGAAGATTGGAACAAAATGGACAAGAAGGCACGAGGAACCATTCAGTTGTGTCTTGCAGATTTTGTCCTCTTGAATGTTTCGGAAGAATCTACCACATACAATTTGTGGAAGAGGATAGGTGATATCTATCAAACTAAAAGTCTAACTAATAAGTTATATCTCAAAGGCGTTTGTATTCTTTGAAAATGAAGGATGGTGATTCTATTGTAGAATATTTAAATGCTTTTAATATGATTATAAGTTAGCTTGCATTTGTAGATGTTAAATTAGAAGAGGAAGATAAATTTATTTTGATGCTTTGTTCTTTACTCAAATTTTGGGAAAATCTAATCGTTGCCATAAGTGGTGGTGGTACAGAACCGAAGATGGATAGTCCCATTGCTATAATTCTTTCAGAAGAGATGAGGAGAAAGTCCATGAATGCGGGCTCCCAAGATGCCTTGCATGTGCGAGGAAGGTCCAAAGAAAAAGGAGGGCCTAAAGGGGACAAGAAGAGTGACAAGTCTAAAGGACGTTCTAAAACCCCTGGGAAGCAAAGTAAAGTGTTGGAATTATGATAAGAGATAGCATGTGAAGGAGTGCAAAAACAAGAAAAAGAGTTTGGATACTTCCATGGAAAAGTCCTCAAAAGATGGTGATTCTGATGCTTTGTTTATTTCTGCTAACACTATTAGTAATGATGTTTGGCTTATTGATTCAGGTTGCTCCTATCATATACTCCTCATAAGGAGTGGTTTACTTCATATTCAACTTATGATGGGGGAGAAGTTTTCCTTGGTGATAACAACACGAATAAGATTGTTGGTAAGTGAAAGGTAAAGTTATGTTTCGGTGATGGAAGGGTTAAAACCCTTAATCATGTTTTACATATATTCCAAGGCGGTTTGTGAGAAATTTACTTTCATTATCCAAGTTGAATGATTCTAGAATGCATGTGACATTTGACAAGTCTAGTTACAAGTTGGTAAGAGTGAGTTTGGTGATAGCTAAAGGATCTCGAATTGGGACTTTGTTTAGGCTTAATGCTTCCACTTTTTGTAACTCTACTAATGTAATTGGCATTGAAAATACATGTATGTTGTGGCATCATAGATTGGGGACCACATTGAAGAAAAAGGTCTTAAGACAATTTTAAATAAAAATTTGGTTGATGGTATTTCTGATTATTTTATATTGGTAAAAATAATTTTTGTGAGCATTGTGTGTTTGGTAAACAAAATAGATCATTTCCTAATGGAACTAATAAAGCTAAGAAATTATTAGAGATCATTCATTTGGATGTGTTTGGACCAAAGGATGTTGACTCTTTTGGAAAATCTCGTTATTATGTTACTTTCATTGATGATGTGTCAAGATACACTTGGATTTTATTTTATGCATGCAAAATCTGAAGTTTTCGCTAAGTTTAAGAAATTTAAAGTCTTAGTTGAGAAGCAAATGGATTATAAGATAAGAGTGTTGAGATCTAATAATGAGGGTGAATATTGTTCTAGGGAATTTGATGAGTTATTTTTAGCATGCATGTATTGTTAGGTAAAATACTACACCTTATACTCCCCAACAAAATGGGGTAGTAAAAAAAATGAACTAAACCTTAATGGAAAGAGCTAGGAGCATGTTGAGTGATGCTAAGCTTGATAGATTCTTTTGGGAAGAAGTTGTAAATACTACATATTATTTGGTTTTAAATAGATCTCCTTGTTCAGCTCTTGTTGATAAAACTCTTTATAAAGTATGGACAGGTAGAAATCCTTTTGTTTCACATTTAAGGGTCTTTGGTTGTAAGGATTTTGTTCATGTGCCTCAAGAGAAACATTCTAGAAGCTAGATCCAAAAGCATAGAAATGCATCTTTGTTGGTTACGGTGAGAATGTAAAAGGTTATAAGTTTTGGAATCCACTAACCCATAAAATCATTTTCTCTAGAGATGTGATTTTCAGGGAGTTTAGAGCTTACTCTAGTGAAGAACAACCAAAGGAGAAAGATAAGATAAAAATAGTGCACTTCGATTTATGAAGATTGAAAAGCGGGAAGATGCACATGTGGAAGAACAATCAAATGGATTAGAGGATGGAAAAGAAGAAGAGGGTTCAGAAAGTTCAAATGATGTGTCAGATGAGCATGCAAAAGAACAAGAACATCAAGAACCCCTTACTCCTACCTTGAGAAGATCCACAAGACAACGGAATCGAATTGACAGGCATATCCCATCCAAATCTCATTGTGTATTTGTCTTGTTGAGCACTAATGATGAACCTAGATCCTAGACAGGGAGGCTCTCTCTTCAAAATAAAGTGAGTCTCAGATGTAGGCCATGTAGGAGGAGATGATGGCTTTGGATAATTGTCATGCTTGGGATCTTTTGAGTTTACCCAAAGGAAGGAAGCCCATTGGTTGCAAGTGGGTATTTAAAAGAAATTTGGAGCAAACGGTCAATTAAAATGGTACAAGGCCAAATTGGTGGGCAAGGGCTACTCCTAGAGAGAATTGATTTTGGTGAAATATTCTCTCTTGTTGCTAAGTTAACTTCTATTAGATTATCTATTGCTATTGCTTATGATTTTGAAATAGAGAAAATGTCATGTTAAAACTGCTTTCTTGCATGGGGATCTTGAGGAAGAAATTTATATCCGACAACTTGATGGTTTTGTTGTGAAAGAAAAAGAACACTTGGTTTGTAACTTAAAGAGATCTTTATATGGTTTGAAATAGTCACGTAGGATGTGGTACCATAATTTTGATGCATTTGCATTGAATTTGGGTTTTGTTAGAAGTGAGGAGGAGCATTGTGTTTACATTAAGGTTATTGATGATCAAATACTAATCATTGTCTTGTATGTTGACATGTTTATGGGTAACAGCAAAGTGATGATTACAAAGCTTAAAGCTCATCTTTCTGGCACATTTGATATGAAGGACTTGGGGTCTGCTAGCTATATTCTTGGGATGGATATTAGTATCTAGAGATGGGGTTCACATAAAGCTTTAGTTAAGTCAGAGTAAGTATGTTGATCCTATTTTATAGAAGTTTAAAATGCAGGATTGTAAACCAGTAAATATTATATCTCACCTCTATATATATCTCTCTCCCCCTCTCTCTCTAAATTATTCATGGTTTGGGGTTTAGGAACTTATGATGGAGGGTTTAGAAATTTAATTTAATCTTTTAGGTTTTATTGTTAAATTATTAATGTTAGCTTCTAGGGTTTAGAAAATAGTGTTTAGGGTTTAGGGCTTAGGGTTTAGGGTTTAGGGTTTAGGGTTTATGATGGAGGTTTTAGAGATTTTATTTAATTTTGTAGGTAAATTACAAGATGAATATAATCCATTGGAAATAAGATAAAATTTCTTACAATAATCATTTCCCTCATCTTGTGAAAATCCCTTGGCCACAAGACATTTTATATACTTATCAGTGGACCCATCGGCTATATACTTAGTTTAGAAAAACCACTCACAATGAGCCATATCTCTTCCCTTATAAAGAGGTCAACATTTCACATATGATTCTTCATCAAATAAGGATACTCCTTAGTATAGCAGTGTTCCACTTTGATATATTGATTATATTCACAAATCCCTACACCTAATCCTCCATTTAATCCCCTACCTAATCCTACACCATCCAAATCATACCTTTCAAGTATCATCCAAAGGTTCCTCCAAGGACTAAACCAAAATCCTACAATTGTCAAGTCATACCACCCCACTAGTCCAAAACCGCCTAAGTGTGTTGTTAATGAGGCCAACACTCCTCTTATACTTACCACCTCCATCCAAGATCCCCACCTTATCCAAACTCCCAATCCCATCCAAAATGCTAACCCCATCCAAACTCCTAACTCCATCCCAAATCCTAAAACCATTGAATCCTCCTCCCCCATCACACTATATCCAAACAAATTCCACCATGCGATGACGTTGTTCCAAAGCATGCAATGTCTCCCTTTCCAAATCAAGACCCTACCAACCCATCTAATCCCCCTCATGATCCTTTACCACCTCCCATCAAAACCATCCAAAAACCACCACCCTATCCTCTTGGTTCCCCCAACTTTACTCATGGTGGTCTTCTCATAGAAGAAGAACAACAAATATCCACTATCCACCCCCCCTCCACCTCTAAACAAACTCACATTTTGTTTCCAAAACAACCAACATCCAATCACTAAACTTTTAGATTTTGAGAGTCAATTCCATGTGGTGTAAAATTGATCTTGCAAGCCATGAAATTGACCTAGAACAAGGGAATGCAAATATCAAGATGAGGAATGAATATTTAGATAAGGGATAATGATAAATGTAATAAATGAATTATAATGACATATATAAAATATATGTAAATGAAGATAAACAATTAAGTAAAAACCTAATTATAAAAAAATTGTTATTTATCGATACATAACTATATTAAACATTCCATCGCAATAGATCTAAAAGTTAAAAGGAAAATAATATAAATACACAAATTTAACTATATTAAAACACTAGCATACATATATTAAATATTAATATATATAAAATAGACCGAGAGTTATCATTATGAGGCGCCTATTGCACTGAGAAAAAAATGTACTCAGATTTTTTAAAGCCTAAAAGTTCAAAATTCAAGCTAGTAGTCAACTGAGTTTTAGTTCAACATATTTTCTGAACAGGTAAAATATAAAGGAATTACAGAGTACAAAAAACCAAGTGCCATATTCAGATCTCTAAGTTTAATTCAAGTGATGTAAAGTTGGTTTCAATGGAGCAGGAGCTTGCAGACTCTCCTTGAGAAATTATTGAACTGCAGTTTAAGATGGACTCCAAATCTTTGACAACATCACTCATGAGAGGTCTTCTCGCCGCCGATTCCTCCACGCAACGCAGAGCCAGGTTAAGAAAGCTTTCAGAGCCCATACAACATTCGCCTTTAAGAAAGGGATCCAGCACCTCCCTCGTCTGCCCTTTCTCCTCCAACTTCATCTTCACTATCTGCACAATATGTTGCCCATCTTCAAACACTCCCTTTGCCGTCAAGATTTCTAATAGCACAACACCAAAACTGTAAACATCACTCTTCTCGCTCAACTCATATGTCGTGAAGAACTCCGGATCCATGTACCCCTGTCAAAATCATGAACATTCAACTGCAATCTTTACAAGCCAATCTCTTTAAATTGTTAAGAATTAAACTAAATATTAGGCCTTGTTGTTTAATTGTTTCTTAAAAGTTTCTCTTTCTCCTTGTTCTCCAGAACAATAAAACTGCCTGGTATACTCACAGGTGTTCCTTTAGCACTGGTTGTCTTGTGACCAATCTCTTTCCCGTAGGTAGAGAGTTTGGAGAGGCCAAAGTCTGAGACCTTGGCATTGAGATTTTCGTCGATTAGGATGTTGCTGGACTTCACATCTCTGTGGATTATGGGGGGGTTTGCATACTCATGGAGATATGCTAATCCTCTCGCTGCCCCTAGAGCGATCACTATCCTTTTCCTCCAATCCAGCTGCTTTTCACTCTTTCCTGTGCCATTCACAAATAAACCAAAAGTTTTATGCAATTAGATTTTTTAGATTGTTTCCACCGATTCTAACTTTCAAAACATCTATACTGCAACCGTGTTCAGACGCCCCATTTTATATACCAACAAAACGCAGTGGTTTGAACACAATTATGTGGAGTTACAAAACAGTCCTAAAATGCCAAACAATCCCAGTTGAATGTAATTCTGAGTAACCCAATTAATAGGATCTTCTAGTTTCAGACGCTTAATGATCACGGGGAGCGATAAACTGTAAGCCATGTTTCTAATTTATCATTTCCCAACTCAGCCTAGGGAAGTTGAAAACGTTCAGGTTAGAATCAGTATTGCTCATCAAAAGCATATCCAGAAGTCTATAGCTAATGCTTCTCAGATCAAAGGTATTGGCTGTACTGGTTTTAAGGAAAGAGACTTCTGTTATTTGAAACAATATTAATTGAAAGATTGAAAGATTGAGATAACTCTTCTGTTATTTGAAATAATATTAACTGAAAGATTGAGATAATTCTTCTGTTATTTGAAATAATATTAATTGCTGATCAGTGCAACAGAAAACATTGGGAGGCACAACCAGAAAGATAATCAGCAAGAGATCCATTAGGCATGTACTCGTAGACAAGCATCTGCTCTCCATCCCCAAAGCAAAAGCCAATCAGCCTGACCAGATTCTTATGGTGAATGCGTGAGAGCACTTCAATTTCATTTTTAAATTCCGGTGCACCCTGCAGGGATCCTTTTCTGGCCCTCTTTATGGCCACCACTTGGCTCACGTCATTGAGTGTCCCTCTGTACACCTGCAATTCCCATGATATCAAAAGTGGGTAAAGCAAAAATAAAATTGTTCAAACATTCATTTAATTATATCTCTGTTATTTGTATAATTTACAACTTCATCATCTTATTCCTGTGACCCTCTTATTGAGTCAATCTAAATGTTCTAAAGATTGTAAGCTTATTCAAACCAAACTGTCAAATTCCTTGCTGGGGATTTTGATTTTGAAGTTCCTCTGCCACTGCCCTGTTTTCTCGTTACAAATTAAAATCTAGAGTTGTGCTGGAAACTGTCTACAACATCCATCTTCAAGTGCGTAATCTTATTACCCATTCTCATATTCAAACTCTCTCTTGCTTTAAACAAGTCTTTGATTTTGTTCTCTTCAGCATCACAGGCAGAGACAGACCCACCTCATCACACAGTAATACTTAACTATCTAACCTTGTTTTTACCGCCTTAATGAGGTACACTAAATAGTTACACTCCTCAATATTGATCAATATGGAATAGAAAAGAAATTCATAGAATATATCATTGGTTGTTTAAAACTTTAAATTTACCATGCCATAGCCACCTGAACCAATTTTGTGATCCTCAGAGAAACAGTTCGTGCATCTGTTGAGTTCTCTAAATGACAAGCATCTAACACCATCTACTTTGGGAGGGCGTTTGCTCTCTGGACTATCTCCCTTCCAAGAAGCTAATCAAGAAATAAAAAGTGTAATTTGTGAGAAGAAGATAATTTGGATTTCAGAAGATACTATTTGGAATTATGGGAACATAGAGGGACATGAGAAAAGTAACTTACCAAAGGGTTTGCTCAGTTTTATTGCCTTCTCAGCCCTCCATTTTTGCCTGAAAGCATAGCCTCCCACACCTGCAATGACAAGAGCCAAGACAGCTGCACCACTTGCTATACCAAATTTTGCCTCAGAGCTTAATCCTTTTGACTCTCTAGGATCTGAAATCAGCAAGCGCAGCCCAAGTTAGATGTCTCATTAATGAAAGAAGCCAAGGTGCTTGAAAGTTGAAACTATGAAGACTCGTGAACCCAAGGCCAATAATGTCAGACACAAAAAACTATGAACAGTTTTGGTCTCGTACCGGTGAAGTAGTACGAAATTGCTGTGAAAGTGAAGGTGCCGAATTCCTCGGGAGGGTTGTAAATTTTGTTGCTAAGAGCAAAACCAATTCTTATGATTTCAGGTCGTTCAAAAAACGGCTTCTTTCCGAGAGGGAAAAGCTGCACTCTTATGTTGAGATAGTAACGAGAATCAAAGGACATGCAGCAGATAGATACTGCTCCTTCTGAAAAATTCAATTGTGTGCACAGCGAATTCTTCAATTTCTCCACCCTTGAGACATTGTCCAAATCAGAAAAAGAGGGAGCTCTGAATTCGAGTTTGCCTTCATAAGGAACTGCACATTCACAGGTCTCAGGGTTTACTCTGAAATCTCCCCTGCATGTTTTGTCCCCACAGGTCTCGGGATTTACTCTGAAATCTCTACTGCATGTTTTGTCCCCACATGTTCTGAAACCAGATGCATAGGAAAATTCTGTGGTTTCAGCTTGACAAGCTTCACTGTCAGCAAGCTCTGAGTTTTTATCACAAGCAGGATTACCCTTCAGCCTGCAATTTCAGAAACCAAGTTGTCAGCACATAAACCCCAACCAAATGCTCTTCATTGAGATAAAAAGCTGTACTTACACCAAGGTGGTGTAGGTTTCTCCAATAACAGATAGGTCAGTGATGAGGTTGTTCTCAAGGTCTATCAGTTGTAGTTGGGGACTTCCCTTTGTGTCGATTTTCAGAGATCCGTTGAGATTGTTGTTTCGTAACCTCCTGCTTGATTTAAACCAACCATCATTTACTGATGCAAGACTATAGGAACACTTATAATTTGGTTGCACAATTTTTGTTGAGCGTAATTCATTATAAAAGAGCAGGGTGTCCACATCATCTACAAATACCATACTAAATATCATTGACAGTGTTCTGTTTACTTAATTGGACTAGAAAGCTCACACAGTCTCAAGCTGCGGCAAGCCGAAAAGTTTAGATGGCACCGAGCCTATCAGCCCTCCATTTTCTAATACTCTGTAATTCAAACCAAACAAACATTCAAGTAACTCAAACTGAGGGAACTTACAAAGCCGAAAAGTATGTGTCATTTGATATTAACTGTCATGTAACTCAAACTGAGGGAACTTACAGAGTCGTCAATTGTTCCAGGGACCCAAACCATCCCAAAGCTTCGGAAGCCTCAAATGAATTATTACTCAGGTCTCTGACATTATTCAAACTGATATTACACCTCAAAACATCGAAAACCATAGATACTTAATAAATTATTTAAAACTTACATGTACTGTAGTCTGTTCATTCCTGATAAGTCAGGTATGGTACCACTCAGGTTATTATTCGATAGATGCCTGACAAGATCAGGAAACCCCACAAGATTATAAATTTTGCTTTAGTGGATTTAAGCACGATTTAGAATTGAAAGCAGAGGGAAGATTGTTACAGTTCATTAACATTTATCAGTTTGCCAATGTTCGACGGTATAGGACCTTCTAAAAAGTTCCCATCGAGCCTTCTGCTTCACAACAGGGAGAAAGCAAGAATTGGTGAATAGTTCCATGCAAAACTACTCTATGTAATTTTTCAGATGTTCACAGTTGATAAATGTACAAATTTGGATTTTGATTTTTTTGGATGGATGTGTTATTTCCTTTTCAAAAAACCCAAAATCCACCATATTCATCAAATTCAGAGAGGGTTAAAGACCCACATAACTTCTAAGGTTGGTACATGCCCGAAAGTCGACGGAATCTCTCCCACAAAAGCATTGCTGTCAAACAGTCTACAAACAAACAACAATACATGCTCTTTATCACAACACAGATAACAAAGATTAGCATGCTGTACCCCGTCATATGGCCCTAACTGAAAGATAATCTCTGTACTTACACATGGATCAGTTGCATATCTGAGTGGAAAATATCCGCAGGAATGGAACCACTCAGCCTGTTTAAATTCAAGTGGCTGTTTACAAGAAAGCATAAAAAATTAGCAGCAGTATGTTGGTAGAAGTGCATTTATCCTTAAAATTTCATACTCACAAGTGTTGAGCGTTAATTAGCCTGTCTAGCCCGAACCCATTTAAGCTTGATACTGGAAGGGATCCAGAGAGTTGATTATTGGCCAGGTCAAGCAAGCGAAGTTTTGTCAGATTACCCACAGATGGTGGTATAGAGCCACTAAAACTGTTTGAACTCAAGTCCCTGAAAAGCATAAAATAAGCTTAATACTGATTAAAACCAAAGGAATTGAAGAGCAATCAAATATTGAGAAACCATGGAACAAGTTAATTCGGGAGTGATTTTCTTACAGAAAAGTAAGTTCTTGCAGGTTGCCTAATTCGTGTGGAATATGTCCAGTAAAGCCGCAGCCTATCAAAACCCTGAAGAACCAACGTGTTAAGACAGTGGACTAATTTTGAACACAAATTACTAATAATTTAATTGTATTCGTAAAAAGATGGACTTACAAGCTCTCAAGGTTGATCAAATTTCCCAGGGTGCTTGGGATGGGTCCAGTCAGCTCTTTATTGTACGACAAATCTCTGAAACAAAAAAGGATAATTTCAGTACAGAGATCAAAATGCATTGGCTTGGGAAATGCAAGTGCATCTACTGACTACTTTTACTGTTCACTTACAGAGATTGCAAGCTGCTAAGAAACCCAATTTCTGTAGCAAGTGTTCCCGAGAGGTTCATACTAGATAATGTCCTGTTGAACCAAATTTAGATGATGTCAAAGTACAAAAACTAATTAACTTTTTCCTCCATGGAAAACACAATAAATGTCTTCTTACAGTAAAGTTATTCTTGAAGCAGTGCAGACAAGGCCATTCCAATGGTTGGAACAGGGATCAGAACCCTCCCATGTTGGCGGAGTATTTTGCCATTTGGACTTGACCGCCTTCAGCATTTGTACTGAACATCCAACAAATTCATAACATAAGAATCAACCCCATTTTTAACAGAACAACTGAGAATGATAACAAAGAGAAAGTTACTACAAGTTTTAATTGCTACTGACCGTCAAGTGTGTTTGACAGTGCTGCTGCTTCAGGACAAAGAAGAACAACTGTGTACAGAAGAATAAACAGAGAGCTGTAAGATGTCGAAGCCATTGATTTTTCTGCGCTATACCAATGCAGTCCATTGGGTTCAATCTATTGCCATTCATAGAGTTGGCAAGTGGGTTCCACCATATTCAATGCAGAATTAATACATATCCAAGCAGAAGAGGAAATCCACGGAAAATCTTCCAATCTTAAAAATCAAGGTGAATGCTATCTTCAGGTTTCAATTAAATCGCACCTACTTTCACAACTTCCAGCGGCGGAACTTGTAAAATTATGCCTTTCTTGGCATCTTACTGCTATCAGTAAGCTCTTGTTTTGGCAATTTGTCTCTCAACTGTACTACTGTCGGACTCTCTGAGCAGTTTTTGCCTTTGCTGTTCATAAATTTTTGTAACAAGTTGGTACTTAGCTGTTGTGTAGTAGAGATTGCAAGAACATTGTGATGGTCAAAATAGCATCTCATGGTAATTCCCATTTAGTTCCGGGGTCCATTTTGATTGGAATGTTTTGAATCCAATTAATATGAACCAGTCACGGCTCGTACTCCCATCTCTAACTGTATTTATTTCAGTTTATAATATCTAGAAAAAAAATGAGTTGATAACAAATTTTTAATAAATCCTTTATTGTGAGAGAACTTAAAATATCAGCTGCAAAATATGCTAGGGGAGAAGAGCCAGTAGCTACCACCCATTGAATAACCGCCACCTCCAGGTTCACTCCACCCCCCAAAAAAAATTTAACTCTAATCCACTAAAAAACTTTTTATTAACAAAAAGAAAATTACAACAATACCAATAGAAAATTACAACAACACCAATAGCTGCTCATAACAGAATGAGTCACTCACCAATCAAAGTACACAACTAAACATGCCTTTGCATTTATAAAAGAAGTCCACTTGCACATAAAAAGGCCCATTTACAGTTTCATTTAAATCATTTACTTTTTACAATTACCCCCACTTGCAAATGTTTGTCCCTCACTACATTTTATATTTACAAGTATACATGCACAACTACTGGTGCTTTAGATGACATAATCACAATCTCCTTTGCACAGTCTTTCACACACTCCCTGTCAGCTATATGTATTTATTTCATTTCCTGTAGGTACCTGCACAATTAAATATAGGTGTAAGGCTCCCCAATTAAACATCAAATCCAAATGTAATACACAATTCAGTCATATCATCTTTAAAAACCTACGTAACTTGCAGCTTCAAATTCAAATGCTCGAACAAATTCAAAATTCAAACACAACCACCAAATTGAATGCATTCAATTGTCAGATTCGAATTCCTAAATAAGAGGGGGAAAGTAGCCAGCAGCATTCACAATTGCATGTTACTCCCAGCAAAGTTGAAAGCAACGACAAAGATTTTCTGCACATTCCTCTGCACATTCCTCTTATATCCAAAGTCTCAGGTATGTACTTATAGTTATTTTCATTTATGCAGTGTCTTCTTACTTTATACATTCTACCATTTCTTAAAAAATTTCTACTTTCCATTGCACATACAGTAGGCTAGCATACATATATTTGTCATTTTACATTACGTGTCTCTTGTTCATTCAGCAAATCGATGTATATGTGTGTTTCCTTTGCCTATCCATTGAAAATGAAGACTATGGTAACTATATTTATATTTGTGTGTTTTTGCTCATTTGTCATTTACTTCAGTGTTTATATCAGGGTTTATAGTTGTTATTTATTTTTTTCTTATATGTGTACCTATACGTCTATTACTCTGTTTAAATACGTTTCATTTGGCTGTCCAATACAATAGCCTAGCATTTGTTTATATTTTTATACTTCCCATTGCACATACAACAGGCTACCATACATATATTTGTCATTTTACATTATGTGTCTCTTGTTCATTCAGCAAATCGATGTATATGTCTATCCTTTGCCTATGCTTTTAAAATGCAAACAATGGTACTGGTTAATCATTTTCTTCTGCATCTTTCACGACCCATGAAGGATTTATTCGATGATTGAAAAATTATTACTGCTTGTTTATGAAATAAATCATTCCTCTTACACTCCTTTTCCCACATTGAAGTTATGTATGTATGTATCTATGTATGCAGCTTCATACATACATACATATATATATATATATATGTATGCAGATACATACATACATATATACATATGTACATATGTATGTATGTATCTGCATACATACATACATACATACCCTAAAAAAAAGTGAATTTGGTTTTCTTTTGTGCTTAAATTATTAAATACGACCTAGTAAAGTTGATTGTCTCATGATTTTGTCTCCAGAAATGATCAGGAATTTCGTGGGTTTGAACACATGTCTATAAAAAACCGAGGTCACTTTGGGCATAAATCGACAAACCCATTAAAAATAAATATGTTTTTGTCAAAACCCTTGCATGGTTTTTTCCAAATTCATGTGCTTAATGAATTAATCTCATAAAACCCTTGCCTGGAATATTTTGCATCTATCTCAAAATGCACTTCTGTATTCCTACCAGTGAGGAATTATTATTATGAAACCCGTGGTTAATTTCTTTTGCTCTTTTTTCAAAACCCAAGTCTATACAATGTGCTTTGAACATTGATATATATACATACATATATCTATGTATATATAGATATATATATGTATATGTATAGATATATGCATACATTTAACTATGTAATTATATGTATCCACAGATACATGTATACATATATTTATACAAATACATATAAATACATCTATATCTACATATATATGTAAACCCAAATTAAATGATGCAAAAG
>VDFB02196097.1:0-26610 GCA_007258455.2 Sequoia sempervirens | reverse complement strand
ATCATCATCTCTAATAAAGTCTCGACCAATCATGGACTTGTTGGATCCTCTTGTCATCATCTCATTTTTGTACTAACATCATCATCACCAATACATCCATCATTCATCCATCATACATCCATCCATCCTGCATCCATCATGCATCCATCTTACATCCAGAAAACTATCAGCATACCACATATCATCCATATCATACATCATAGGAAACATCGATCATTTCATATACATTGCACATGCATCATCATCATAATATAGATCTGTTAGTCTAAGCATCTCATAACTCATCCATTGCATAATCATGGCATATCATATCATCACATCATCCATCTCGCATCATATCATAATTTAAGTTGTTTAGGATAATATAGATTTGTTATCCTAAGCATCTTAAAATCATCTTATTTGCATCGTCATCAATAACCATCCATTTTGAACCTCTTTATCGCGAGATCGACCCTCAAATCGAATCTTTTCACTCGATCTCTCGAGGGGGCAATGTACCAGTGTACTTCTTTCCGCTGGGGCATCCAAAAAATCATGAAATTTTTAAATTTCGATCGCGGCAAGTTATTCTTTGAACCAACGCAACAAGTACATTGCTTCAAAGAGGGGCAAAATGTAGACATGCAAAATTAACATTATGCATTCGATCAGATTCAGTCAAATTAGATGTCGCATTAGGACCATTCATCAATTAATCAAGTGCATTTTCATCCATTCATTAAATAATCTCAAGGTCATTTATCAAATAAATATTATCATTCAACCTTCATCTTGCATCATCTCCATTTAATTAAATAAATCAGGACTTCATTTAAATCAAATCCTAAATCATATTCCATCATTTTCTGATTTAAATAAATCAAAAATCAAAGTCTTAAAAGTCAACTCAACTAATCAGCATTAAATCAGCCTAATCATCATTAACTTAATCTAATCCTGACCTAATGATAATCCCATCCCACTTGCATTATCTAGATATCTCCACTTGCACAATAAATCAATTTTATTGATTTATTAAATAACCTCATTTTCCCTCAACATGACAAGTCCATGGTCAAATAGCTAAAGCATTAGTTGATTGACCTCCTTGTAATTCATTTATGGCCAAAAACACATCTTTGTGGATAAACCCTAAGTGGAGCCCCCACTTTAAGCTTTTTATCATTTTTTTGTGCCTTGCTCCCCATTCATAGTGTGAGCCAAAGTGTCTAAGAGAGCACATGTCTATTGGGAAATGAGTTTTTATTCTTGTAGATACAAGTGTCATAATGAGTGAACCTTTAAATAGTGACATACAAACATGTGTCACTCAAATGTTAAACAAACTTATTATCTAGGTTGAGCACTTTGTTTAGAGAATTATAGCCTACATTGTTGAATCTCACACCTTCCCACCCTACTATCAATATTTAACAGTCATATAACATGGCTTTGTCATTTTCAATGGATTTTAACCATTCGTTACCCATCCATTGCTCATTTTGAAGGGCTAATTAAATAGTAAACTTTAAGGACTTCATAGTATGAACAATTAAGGTGATTATTGAGAGCTATTAAATCTCATTACATTGTTTTTTTATGCTTAGGGCTACTAGTCCTTGAGCATAGGCACGAAGCATAATTCAACACATACTAGAATATTAATTTTAATTATGAATTAAGGTTAAGGACACATGAGATGTAAGGTTCAAATTTAAGTAATATGATGAATTATAAATTTGATTTTAAATAGTGAATTTTAAATTTTGTCATTGTTATATATTACAATGGTAAATCATAAAACCTTCATTATAGTAATTTTAACTTTAAAAAGTTTGAACTTATGAGAACATTCATATATGCAAGGTAATCCAAACATTGACAAAAGCCCTAATTGAAACCAAATATTGATGATTCCCCTAATTTGAAACCTTGATTATGAAGGTATTAAGGTGCTTGATTAAATTGTTTGATAAGAATTTGGGTTTGTGTGTTATTTTCTTGTATTTCTTTGGAAATTTTTTATATGAAAAAATACTTATAATTTGATCCTATTGGGGACCAATTTTTTTTGTTGAGGAAGAATATTCATCATTGGATATTTTGTTTGTGTGTTGTTTTCTTGTATTTCTTTGGAAAAACTTTATATGAAAAAGTATTTATAATTTGATCCTGTTGGGGACCAATTTCCTTTGTTGAGGAAGAATATACACCATTGGATATTCTTATAACATTGGGATTGACATTGATGGTATTCTTAAAAATTCTTCCAAATCAATTTCTCTCTTCTAAAAGCTTTCATAATTATGATATTGTTTATTCGATTTAATTTTTTTCATTTAAACTAAAATAATTATATTTTTTATTCAAAATTATTTTTCATTTTTATATATTATATTTTATAAAATTAATAATATATTCTTAGAGGGCTGCATCCTGTAGAGAGTTCCAAGAACAATTTTTAATTTGAACATCTATGGTTTCTTATTAGACCGAGATATCCAAAGATTCGCAGCTAAATTTATAATAACAGTAAAACTTTTTAAAATAACTCTGAGATTTTTGAAGAAAAATAAAATAATTTTGATGTATTAAAAAAATTAAAGAATTGTAGGGTTGCAGAGCGCCGTAAAAACTTGGTGCTCTGCAACAGATGTCTTGCGACAATATTTAGTCATTTTCGAATTTCAGTATGTTTTCCTATGCTGGAAAGAAAGATCTCAGAGGATTCTTCCTCAAGCGGAAGAAAATCAATATCCTCTATCATAGGCAAATCCTCAAAATCTAGGGAAGGGTTTCTGTCCATATCCTCAAGAAGGGAATCGAACAGCAGCATCCACTCCGGCTGCTCCAAATTCTGGAGGCTGCCCGTAGAACACTCCGAATAAGAAGTAGAAAATACGGAATCCTCACTCAGCGACGGCTGGAATTCTTCTCTGGCGGCCTGCTGGAATTCTTCTCTGGCGAACTTGACCGCAACAGCTTGAATCTGTGCGGGAGACAGCGAGGAGGCCAACGGGATTTCTGGCAGAGATTCAGGGAAATTAAACTTGGCTTGGGAACCTCTCAGGGAGTAAACTGCACAGTCGTAAGCGCGAGCGGCCGCTTCGGGGGTATCGTAAGACCCCAGCCAAATTTTGGCTCGGGATTTGGGCATTCTCACTTCCGAAACCCATTTCCCCCATTTTCTCTTGCGCACTCCCTTCAGCTCTTGTGGTTCTTTCTGTAAATAGTTTTGGGGTTTCTGCTTTTGGGAAATTTTAACCATGTTTGACAGTAGAAAAGGCCAAATTTGTGAATTCTGAGGAATTAAGAAGCTATCCCGTGCAGATTAGATATGATGTGAGTAATTGTTGTAAGAAGCATTGATGTCAGGTCCAAGTAGCTCGTATGGTATATATACAGAATCTTATTGTGGGTATCCCGCGTAGAATCTGTGTCGCAGTAGTACTAGAGCTAGTGTCAGAAGAATTTTACTTGGTCAGACAAAAAGATTTGGTGTTGACATGTTGGATGGAATGCGGCGAAAAATCATTCGTGGACTAGAGAGGAGGCATTTCACACATTGCCAGCTGTTGACAGCTCACATTAGGTTGTAGTCAAAAGGGAAGGCAAGTCTCACACCAAGACCAACGAAAACTGTTTAGAACCACCCTCACTCCACAATTTCCCCTATCTTTCCATTTTAAGTCTTCTCCTAGCGCTCCCCACATATTGTCCTCGCTTTTATCGTATACACGCTCTGTTTTGTTTTTCCTGTCATGGAAATATTCCCTCGGGAACATTCTTATCTTATGATTTGTTTCCTGCCATGGAAATATTCCCTAAGAACATTCTTATCTCATGATTAAATTTAGGAGCTCTGGCCAATCATTTTCATTTTGTTTTTTATATAAAATTTGGGGGACAATATCATAGGATTAACTTACAATTCATTTTAAAAATATAGGATGACATTTTATCTACTACATAATCGACCTATTTTAAATCTATCCAGATTTATAGCATGCCCGACACAACAGAAACACAAGAGAAGGCACAAATAACAATTCTCTCTCTTTTATTCTTAAATAATTTTCTAGCAATAAAAAAAATCTAAATCTTTATTTCTTTTATCTTAAATTTTTCAAAGATTTTGAATATATTCACTAAATATATAATCACATATTACATATTGTATATTTCTTTATGATTACACATTACATAATGTTAATGAATAAAACTAGTATAGATATCTTAAATACAACTATATAAAAATATCAAGTGATATCAATATGAATTTATTTTATTTACCTAAGAGTAATTTCATTTTACATCAATATAATTTTATTTACTATATATGTGGACACACATTTTATTAAAATTTAGAGGATACAGACAGATTCATCAGAAGCTATCAACTATTGGATCTGATAGCCAAGATGGTGGGAGCCATCACACTATCTTCATGATATCATCGAGCTTATTATTGGGGATTTAGGTGTTTCATAGGAAATTCGAGGGTCTGCTTCCAGCCAAGCCGCTTAACCTTTGAGAAAACTCCTCGGGTTAAGCTGAGTCGAGCAGCACTGATGGGTGACTCGACGACCAGTTGCTTACCCTCAAGGGAGCACCTAGATGCAATGAGTGCTAAGAGAACCATTCGATATCATGAGATGGGTCTTTGTTGGAACCACTACTCATGTAACATAATAATGAGTTTGACTCCTCAAACTACACCTGCTGAATCCCTCGATAGCAATATCATAATTTGACATCAGGGAAAAAATAATTTCCTACTTGTCTCTATATAGTTTAAAATTTTATTTATTTTTTCTTCGATATTTTTATTTTTGGTTTGATTAATTATTTAAATATTTAAACTTTATATAAATCAAATTTTTAAATATAATTAACAAATCAAAATATTTTCTTTCTTGACTCATAAACTTTAAAAAAATGATTAACCTTTAAATTTAAACTTTAAAACTTATAGATCTCTTTCCATATATAAAACACATACGCATATACATACACATACACATACACATACACATATACATATGCATACACATACATATATATACACATATCCATATGCATACACACACACACACACACACACACACATATGTGTATGTTATCACTAAATATTAATAGTTTGACATGTAAATGGTTGTTAAATCTAAGCTAAAATATAAGAGTTTTTGTTAACACACTCATGCCATTATACTCCACCCCTCACTTCCATTGTAAAATACCTCTCAACATTAATAACATAAAATGCATAATCTCACATAAACATGGAATTAATTTTTTCTAAAGGGTTATGATTATCCTCTAGACTTGTCTAGATATGACTAATAGGAAGTGGGAGCCACCACGTGAAATAGTATTATAGAGGCAAGCAAATTTTAAGGGTAATAAGTGGCAACACATGCACTTCAAGAGGTAGAAAGAGTTAGAATGTGTTTTATCATTTTTTCATTGTCATGTCTCATTATAGACAAGACTACTATGATAACCCTAGTAATAGTTGTTTCGTTGGAAAAGGAGATCCTAGGTCTAATGGATAGATCACCAAAATCAACTTTTTCCAAGAACATCATGTGGGGGAATCTAGACCAACAAGGATAAGAGATTGACTTACAACCTAAAAGGTGAATCAATCAAGTTGTTAGGATAGGTGACATTATAATTGTTATCCTAAGTTGACTTATGTGGCTCCTTGTTCTTTGGAAAATGTTCTAGGGGACATGAGAGACAAAATATTTATTATTTATTTTCCTATGACAAATTGTAATTGTATTCAAAGAGGTGGACCCTTTATAGTGGCGATTATAGAGCATTTTGGGGGGATATTCCTCCTAGACATCCAACTTTGAGTGGGGTCCACTTTGGTGTGCATGTCCTTGCATGTTCTTGCATTGTTGGGTGCCTAGTTTTACATGTTGGTGCATGCTCTTGCATTCAGCCATCGGAGTTGTCGGTGAGTTATGGAGCACTCGGGTTTGACCAATTTTGATTGGCTATGGGTTAGGCACCCATGTGAAGGCCATGTGACAATTTATATATTTTATTTCATGTTTATGGGTTGTCCACTAAGGGGGTTATGGGTTTTTCTAGGTGGTTTTACTTGTTTTGGGATACCATTTGTGGTTTTCTCTCCCACAAAATTCTATATATTGGAGCCTTTAGATGGTGGTTTGTAAGAGTTTGTTTGCAGGTTGGTAGAGTGACAAAGTGCTACCGAATTACAAAGAGGATTGTTGTATTGATTTACTTTCTTGAAGATTAATACAAACATTGGATCTCTTTGGGTGTGGATTTTTTCTTGCAAGGGTTTTTACACGTATATCTTGTGTCACTTATGTTTGATGACTTGTGGTATTGCAAATTTTTCTTTCATTATTGCAATTGTCAATCACATAATCTTTCTATAGTAATCGTGAATATATAATTTTAGATTTGCAACCACTTTAATAAGTTCATATTGCTACAATTTATACCTTGATTTCCAACATTTGGTATCAAAGCTAGCAGTTATGTTGAGAGAGGGATGCCTTTCTTTAAAGTGTTGAAGGTTTTTTAGTTGCAATGGGAGCTTGTGCATTGTGGGTTTTGCAGATTTGCGAAGAATATTGAAAACCATGGCTTCTACCTCCCATCTAGATATTGAGAAGTTCAATGGCATTGTTTATGATATGTGGAAGTTGAAGATGGAGGATCTCCTTGAAGAGAGAGAATAGTGTTTGCAGTTTCAAGTGAAAAGAAACCAGAATCAATGTTTGATGAAGATTGGAAGAAAATGGACAAGAAGGCATGAAGAACCATTCAGTTTCAACATGTCTTGTAGATTTCTTCCTCTTGAATGTTTTAGAAGAATCTATCACATTCAAGTTGTGGAGGAGGATAGGTGAAATCTATCAAACTAAAAGTCTAACTAATAAGTTTTATCTCAAAAGATGTTTGTATTCTTTGAAAATGAAGGATGGCGATTCTATTGCAAAACATTTAAATGCATTTAATATGATTATAATTCAGCTTGCATCTATAGATGTTATGATAGAAGAGGATGATAAATGTATTTTGTTGCTTTGTTCTTTACCCGAATCTTGGGAAAATCTAATTATTTTCACAAGTGGTGGTGATACAAAACCAAAGATGGATAGTCTCATTGCAATACTTCTTTTAGAAGAGATGAGGAGAAAGTCTATGAATTCAGGCTCCCAAGATGCCTTGCATGTGCGAGGAAGGTCCAAAGAAAAAAGAGGGCCTAAAGGGGACAAAAAGAGAGACAAGTCAAAAGGACATTCTAAAACCCCACGAAAGAGCAAAGTAAAGTGTTGGAATTGTGGTAAGAGAGGGCATGTGAAGGAGTGTAGAAACAAGAAAAAGAGTTTGAATACTTCCATGGAAAATTCCTCAGAAGATGGTAATTTTGATGCTTTGTTTATTTCTACTAACACTATTAGTGATGATGCTTGGCTTATTGATTCAGGTTGCTCCTACCATATGACTCCTCACAAAGAGTGGTTTACTTCATATTCAACCTATGATGGGGGAGGAATTTTCCTTGGTGATAACAACATGAAGAAGATTGTTGGTAAGGGAAAGGGAAAGTTGGAATGCTTTGTTATGGTAGTCTTGGTGCCTCAACATCTCATTCTTTAGAATTAAAGCCACTTGGTATAATAATTCTTATTCTCCTTTCCTCAACGAAACTTGATTGTTTTGAGTCTTGGAGTAGAAGTTTCTATGTGGTTAAAGTGAGTTATCCCATCATCACTAATATTATGAGGGAACATGGTTTATGTCTAAAAGGAATAATAAAATGAAATAAAGGAAAGTACTAATCCAAGAGATATTTTTTAAAGGAAAAGATTACCATACAACATTAAAACCAAAAGCAAGCACATCAAATATCCAAGAGGAGACACAATATTTTGTAAAGGGGAAAAACAAAGAGAAAAACCCCTATATTATGAAGATGGCATAAATCCTAAAGAATATTACAATGAGAGAGAGAGTGAGAGAACTTAGGAATAGAATGATTCTAATGAAGAAGGAGAGAAGCACCTCAAAAAATAGAGGTGAGAAAGGGGTTGCATAAGTAAATCTCATTTCTATGCATGCCACCTTTCATCCTATTTATGTGCAAAGTGTCAAGATCCTCATAAGGAGGAGGATACAGCTAAGCCATAATATTCCTCCAAAGAGGAGTTACAAAAATGAGCCATCCTCACACATATGCGAGGATACTCAAATGAGAAAAAATACTTGTATGGATTACTTTGGAATATTCTTACAAGTATTTAAATAATATAAATAAAAAATAATCTTCACCTAAGTAAAGATTAATTTCTAACAATATCCTCCCATTGGTTTCTCTTTAGAAAAATGTGGATGTCCAATCTCTTTTTGAAATATACTTCTCTCTCTAGAGAGTTGTTTTGTGTAACTTAGTGTACTCGATACAATTGTGCCCTAAGGCTCCCAAACAGTGGAGGCTTCCAAGCTAAGTGGGTGAGGTCTTGTGAATAATAGTCTTGAAGAACATGGAGGGAAGGGAGCCATGGTGCTCAACTATAGGTTTCCCAAACTACTAAACCCTCTTCAACTAAGCTATTACTAGCTTATGTGAGTGACGTATCTTCTTCATCTTTCTCTTTCTATGTTTTAGAGGTACCCATGAGTTGGATGTTGCTCACATCATAATAAAAAATTAGGGAATCATGTTCTTAATGACATAGGTACATGCTTCATCACTAGAATTCCAGAAAACTACCCCTCAATCATGGGGTTCAAAATGTTCTCTATTTTAAATCCAAAAGGAAAAAAATTAAGTGGACACCTTTGTCTATAGAACAAATAAAATAAAAAAATTTATAGCACCTCAAGAGGCAACCTAGGCTCATCAAGATGTTTATGTATAACTAAAGGTACACTAGAAATATTCTCTCGTATGCTTCCACACTTCTTTCTACATTTTCAATTTAGGACTTTGATTGACAAAATTTGGGGGATTATACATGTATCTTGTTATCATGAACTAAGATAAATTTCCATTTGGGGTGAGTTCATCATGTCATTTGATTTCCATCCTTCTATTGTCAAGCTAACTTCATACAATAATTTATCTTAGAAACAAGGGATAAAGAATCACTACCTTGAGCACATGGTCTACTACCCTGTCTCCTTGGACTCGTTCCTGAGCCACATGACGATATACAAAAAATAAATGGTTTAACAAAATAGACAAGGTCTATGGAGTAATATGTCTTATAATTTTTAAGGATTTTTTACATCACAAAGAGCACACTAAGTTACCTTTAACTAATTGGACCATCATCCATCAATTGCATGGATACCTTGAATATTCATCTGATAGTGATGTTTCCTTGGATGATACTTAGAATTTTTTTTCCCCATCTTGTGTGGAAGCATCCTCAAGGGATGATCAGTTTATTTTGTTGACATTCATTGACTCTCCATCTCCTCCATCTATTGTTGCATCTACATATTTCAATGTTGCTTCTTCGAGAGCTTCCAATAGTTCAATGCAGCAAGATATTCATTGTCTTCTAGATACAACTAAAATAATGGAAAATGGATTTGTTGCTTATGGTTTAGGACATAGAGCAAACACACTTCACAATCATTTCATTGAAGGGAAACCCTAGAGATCTCAATCCAAGGATGAAGTAGGGGAAAGAGATCTTGCAATAGGGTTGTCCTAGGGTCTGATTATGAAGTAAAGAGGGGTTCACCACCAAGCTAGGGCTTGGAAAGACTAATGAATTACAAGACCTAATTATGAAACTTAATGATATGCAAGACCTATTTAAATGACCTAGAAATGCAAGTAAATAAGAACAAAAATCTACAAAATCAAAAGTGTGCACTTGGAAACTTGTAGAGGTTTGAATGAGGACCTAAAATGTTGAAAGCATTGATTTTGAGGCTGATTGGGACTCGTACGCTAGTCTGGGAAATTTAGTCTTGGACTAGGTTTTTGTGCGAATAAGTACTAGAATCTAACAATGCTTGATTTGAATCTCCTAAAACCCAAAAAATGGAGTACTAGGACTCATATGCCCAAGGTGGTGTATCAGTCCTAGTATGCTTTTTTAGAGGGTTATGACCTAATTCTTCCCTCCAATCTTTGCTCTTTTTGCCCCACTTTGTTTTTGGATCTAAAACCCTAATTTTGAACCTGTAGAAGAGTTTTCATGACCTTGCAAGTGAGGAGACAACTCCAATGAATTCCTTCAAGCTTTTAACCTAGTCTTCAAATATCCTTCATGCTCCAAGACACCTAGATTTGCAATCACACATGCAAAGAGAAGAAAAACTTGTTGATTGTTAGTGAATAGGGGTTTGCCTAAGTCAAACCCCTTGTAGGTAATTAAATCAAATGATGAGATAATGAAATAAGGACATGAAACATGAAGCATGGAACATGAAACATGGAAAATGATACCTTGAGTGATTTCTAGTAACATGAATCAACAATCTAACATGAAGTGGCCATGGAGAATGTAGATCTTGATCTTGAAAATAAGTGTAGAACAATGCTTGATCTTGGATCTTCAATGCTACATCATAACACTAGCTCAAAAAAATGCTTGATACCTTATGATCTTGACATGATGATGGATCTTGAATTGTTGCAACAATTGATGAAGAATTCTACTCTTGAATTCCTTAAAAGTGATCTTGTAAACTCTTTTGATGCTCTTGTGAAGTCTTGGAATGATTAACTCTTGAGTGCTTGACTTGATATCACGAATGCCTAATGAAATAATGATTTAGACCTTTTTTACATAGGAAATCCATCCAAGTTACCATTAATTAGATCCCAAAGGCCGACATTCATAAAATTTGAATTTAAAACCCTAATTTCTCGCTCAAAACCCTAAAAAGGGGCGAAATGGGACTCATACACCACTCCTAGCATATGGGTCCCACTTGGGTGGGACTCATATTCCCAAGGTGGCATATGGGTCCCACAAGACCATTTTAGAGAGAGAAAGTGCCAGGGAGTTAAGAAATTAAGTCTATTTGTTGATCTTGTCAAGATTTTGATTGAAATAAGCCTTGGGATGCATAATATACGGTCTCAGGGGCCTATTGATGATGATATAAAGGTCATAAATGCAAGAGGGCCCAAAAATCAATGTTAAAGTGTAAATAAATAAACTTTACACCATCAAATTAAGGAAAAATTAGGTCTATTTAGCTTAAAAGTGCCATAAATCCAATGTGAATATGTACAACACATTACAACACTAAATTAAGGCAACATTAGGTCCAAGGGACCTAAATTTAATGTGAAGGTGTAAATGGATACACTTTACAACATTAAGTCAAGGAAAAGTTAGGTTTATTTAGATTAAAAAGGGCCCAAGGCCTAGTGTGAATGTGTAAAACACATCACAACACTAGATCAAGGTGACCTTAAGTCCATTTTAATGTTAATCATTCCCACATTAAGTGTAAAAATGTAAACGAAAACATTTTTCTACACTATAACAATTACTTGACACACATTGCCAGTTTGTTTAAATGTGAGTCCTATCTTGTAGACTTGGAGTCCACACTATTGATGATATTCATATTCTTTTTGAGATTAGCTCCTATAGAGTTGCATTATCTTATTAAGATGTTATTAGGGCATCTTCAAACCCTCTTGTTCCTTCTCTACATCATCACTTGTCACAATTTTGCATTGGTGGGAGACATTTGAGTAGAATTTGGAGGGAGAACATCATCTTTTCTTCCTTCATATTCCTTTCAAGAATAGGAAAACTAAATGCTTATGTGGTTTTACTTCTTCCTAAGGGGAGGAATGTTACTCGACAAGCTTGGATCATCTTCAACATTCATTCTCAAGTATCTACCATCACTACAAGAGATTCTACATTAAGGGGGGGTTGCATGGTCTCACTTCTTCTCTCTTACGGGAAGGAGTTTTTCCTCACACGGGGTTTTGTACTTCTCATCTTCTAGAGAGCATATTTATTTCCCTCATTTGGGGGAGCTTTTTCCCACATGGTTTTCTCCTCCTCTTTATGAGGTGCATTGTACTTTGGTACCTTATTAGGCTTTGATGTAGGGACTCACTCTTTTTCCTCACCTAAGCTACGCTTGAGGGGTAGTGTTGGTGTATAATCATGCTTAGATGACATTAGGTGGCATCTTTCTTATGTGGCAAGTTAGTTACAAAGGTAGTTAGGAAATTTTTGCTTTATATTCACCTCCATTCCTAATGTAAATAATTTCAAATCTTCTAATAAATTCAATCTTCTATTTCTTGCAATTTCTCTCTCATTGTTGTTTTTATTTGTTCATATTTCTTGACTAATTTCATAATTTTGACCAACAATTATGACACAATTTAAAGGGATAGAGATAAAGGAGTGGATAAGGTGGTAAGTATTGGAAGAATAATTAAGTCCCAATTTGTTAATTATGTTCTAACATATGCTTATATCTTATATTATCAAAATATAAAATAATAAACTTGAATCCCTTTTGTTACATGAGATCCATACTAATTTTAGATTAGTTTGTTTTAGTACAACAACTATATATGTGATTTTTGCATGTTAGACTCTAGTATAAAACCATGAAAATTAGAGGTTGGATCTTAATTACAAATGTAAATATTTTTTTTCATACTATAATAGAAAGGGTGCTAAACCACAACCCTCAAAATGAATTAAAAAAAATAATGCATTGATTAGAATTGGGAGATAAAGAGTTATACTTGATATTCACATGTTCAAAAATATTTGTTGATAAAGAAAGAAGATAAATGGTGAAAAGCATAAGGGTGTAAATTATACTCACCTTTCTTCCTGCCAACATATACTTTAGGGTGTTTCTACACTAAATCAATCACACATTGCTTAAAGGTACAACCTAAGAAAGATTTATGGTGAAGGTGTTTAATGTGTGCATTCCAACTCAAGGTGATTTTATTTTGAGATCAAAGAAAAACCATTAAACGTGGACAAATTTGATTTTTTAAATAACATGAAAATAGTCAAATTTGGGGCATATAAATGTCAAAAAAATAGCAAAATGGTGGCATGTCCCCACTATGAAACTCATGACACACATATTTTGTTATTATATAAAAATTTGGGCCATAATTTCCCCATAATCTCCCCATTTTATGAGGGGCTATTTTTAACTTTCTATACTCACCTCATTTTGAAATCTTTTTTCAAGTTATATATTGAAGGAAAATTTAGACATTGAATGACCATAAAATTTATATATTAATAGAAAAATTTAGTCATTGAATTGCAAAAAAAACATAGCCCAAGAAAAATATTGCCATCCACTATAAAATTTGATTTCTAATATGCAAATATTGCTCAAGATATTATGTGTCTTTGTAGTGGATTTTACAAGGTTTATATGTAATTTTAAATAGGTTAATTGTTGAAATATGTCCTAGTGCTTGTTTATTAAGTTAGTTTTATTGCTTAAAGGTACAATTTGAATATGCATAATAGTGAAATAGTCTCTTTTAAAGAGGAGGTTCATAGGTTGAAATATGAATAGTAAGGTCATACATTTCATTGTACAATAAATGAGGTAAATAAAAAATATTGTTTTACGATTTCCAAAAAGAGGTTTTCTACACTCAAATTTGTGCTTTTCTTGGCAATGACTTAAAAATTTACCTTTAGCCTTCTTATAATCATTTTTAATGTACATTTTAAAATATAATTTGTAGTAACATGAAAAATAACCTTTTTCCTTACATAATTTGGGAATAATTGATATAAAATTAACCTAATAATGCCTTGGTTTAGTGTTGTAATGTGTTGTACACATTCACATTAATCTAGGGCCCTTTCTAACAAAATGTACTTAAATATACCTTATTTAGGGTGTTGTAAAGTGTTGTATTACACTTTCACACTTATCTAGGGTTTCATTAATTAATTGTGGTTAATTAGAGCTTAATTGGCCCTTTTAAATCAAATTCAATCCCTCTTTTCTAGGATCTATCCCGACACCCAATAATGATATTGCATGACACTTAATTTGGAAAATATGGTGTCTTGAAAAATGTTGCTAGAACCCATTTACTTTTAGTGGCAAATGAGTCCTCTCTACATAGGACACCCCTTTCTTTGCATTTTTGAGGTGGGTTTTTTTATGTTATTTCATCCCCTCAAAGCACGGTCCTAGAATGTTGTGCTAGGACCCATTCACCTTTAGTGGTGAATGGGTCCTCCTCACATAGGACAACTCTTTTTGAATTTAATTATGGCAGGATCCTTATGATTTTAATACCCAAATCTAAGGTCAGCTTGACTTATTTGAATTTTGGGGTTAATCTCTAAATTTAGTATAAATAAGGGGCTAATTCACATAGTTTCATCTTAGACTTTCAACAATTCATGCATTATAGAAAATTTGAGTTTACAAGAGCATTATAGAGCATTTCAAGGGCATTTCAAGGGCATTTCAAGGAAGATTATCAAAGTCCCTTTTGTAGCAATTCAAGATCATGTCATCGTGTCAAAGGCATAGTGCATTCATGTATGTTGTTGAGCTAAGATAGTTGATGTAACATTGAAGATCTACTTGCAAGCATTGTTACACATCTTATTCAAGATCAAGATCTACATTCTTCATGGCCACTACATGTTAGTTTACAAATTTATACTCCAAGAAAACTTCCAAGGTATCAACATTGCATATTTCATATTCAAGTTTCAATTTCATTATTTCATTTGGTTTAATTACCTACAAGGGGTTTGACTTAGGCAAACCCCTATTCACTAACAATCAACAAGTTTTTCTCCTCTTGAATGTGTGCTTGCAGATTTACAAGTTGAAGATCTAGTGGAGAATCAATTTGAAGCAAAATTGTCAAAGTTGAAGAGTTGCAAAGTTGTCATTCATAGTGCAAGAACACAAAAAAAAAGGCTACAAAATTTATTCTAGACTTTCAGGAGCTGAAAACCTGAGAATTGAGAGTGCAAACATTGAAGTACATGACCCAGAAATCAATTTTTTGAAACCCTAAAAGGACACGTTCGCCACTAAAGGCGAATGAGTCCTTAGTAGGGTCTGAAGCAGTGAAAACCTGGGATCTAGGAGTGCAGAATGAGAGGAATAAAACCTAGAAGTCAGTTTCTAAAACACTAACAGGGACCCATTCGCCACTAAAGGCGAATAAGTCCTCTGTGGCCTTAAAACAAGAAGTTTTCTACAAGGTACACATCATTTCAAGCTCTCAAAACTCCCATTTTCATTTCTATAACAGTTAGGATTAATTTTTTATTGTTATTTAGGCATTTTGGCCCTCATAATTGAATGAAACACACCCCTAATAAAAATTTAGGTTCATCATTGATACCCTATTGATGGTGAACCTATTTTTCTATGTTTCATAATTACTGTAATAACTACTTTTACATAAAATATCGTAATTAGTATGAAAATTATATCTATAATGGTAAACTAAAATAGAAAAAAAACATCTCTAAATTCAACACCAAAAAAATTATATAAACCAATATTTCTATAAATTTTATTGTCTTGTGAGAATCAAAGTTCTAGATAGAGTGAGACATTAATTTTCTACTTTTCAAATCCTTCTCATAATAAAACAATGAAGCTTCCTAATAAAAATGCCATTATATAGAGCATAACCAATTAAACTAAGTAAACATTTTCTTATAAAAAACCTTGTTTAGTTTAGGCTAAGAGTATTGATGCATTCATACACTCTCCATCTCTTTTATGGTTCTATATTGGTTATTAGATTAAGACCATTGTAAAAGCTTGTTATCCCTAACTTTCATGCATTATGATTTCTAACATGTAGGGGCTTGTCTAATTTAAGGTTATTAATATATTTTGATTGAAATATTTTTGGTGTTGTTGGTTTTTAATTTTATTCTTATTTTTTTCTTGTGAATTTGTTTTTAAATATTTTTTTCATTTTTAATTTGTAAGTTTTATTTTTCTTAACAATATTGATTCCTTCTTTTTTTCCCTCTTCTCTTATATTTTTCTTTTGTGTTCCCTTTTTCTAATATTATCCTCCCCTTCTATTTAAAATGTTTAATTTTCCATCTATTTCAATTTTTCCTTAATTTCAAAGTGTAATTCAAAATTTGATTTACACAATTATTACCAAAACACCTGCATCTATGTTGACATCAATTTTAATGCTTAATATCGTTTATTCTCCTTTTAACTTCAGTATAAATTAAATTAAGTTTTGGAATTCCTGATAGTGGTTCAATGGGGTTTTTAAGAAACAACCTCCTTTTGGGAGGCTTCAAAATTGGATATATATACTTTTGAGATTTTAATGATTCATTTCAAGTACCAACAAACTTTATTGTGCTCAAGTGGTTAGAGCGATGTGCTAAATATTTTCAAGTAAAATAATATGGTTTAAAAACCCACCAATTTCTATGAAAACTTCAAGTGAATGATGTTCTGGATCTTGCTTAGCCTTTTGGCATTCAGGATGATAGGGGTTAGAAGTGTGTTTATTCCTCATTTTTCATTATTGTCAATATTTTATTCATGAAAGGTTGGTCCTATTCTTTGCTTTCTTATTTTTGGACTATTGGTGGTGCCTTGTAATTCACATCCAAGTGGTTGTTTTCGCGTTGTGACTACTTGTTTATTGGTAGGTTGGGGTGTAGTTGCGATGGGATATGTTCAATCTATGACTCTTATTAACTTTGCCATTCTTGGAAGAATATGTTGTGAAACTTCAAAGTTTTTCAGTAATAGATTAATATTCTCCTCATCAGTTATTGTCTTTGATATGCTCAAAAGATGTATGAAGGAGGATTGTAGATGGTTCAAATAAATTATGGGTGCCTACAACGCCTATCATTTTTTGTTGCTTAGTTTAGATTCTTCGAACAATGTTTTTATTGAGGCTTTTGTCGGGCTTTTCTTAGCTTTTTTGAGTTCAATTTCTAATGCTAGTGTTGTCTTTGAGTTTCAACATTCTAATTTTTGTTATGAACTTGCAACCAAAGGTAATTCTTGTAAGAACTTTGATGAAGAAGTTAGACCTCTGTAAGGTAATTTGAATGATAGCAATTATATCACAAAAAAAATGTTTTCAGAATTACATTTCTACTATCAAGTGTGTAAGGTTATTTGGGTGAACATTTATATATATGAAAATTTTATTTTTAGGATTATGATTCTATCATTGAACCTAATGATGTTTAACTAAAATGACTTTAAATATTATCCATTTCAACAGTGAAAAATTAATCTTAACCAGTAAAAATAAGACAAATATATGTTATTTTTTAATATAGATAAGATATAAATTTACTGTCCACTATTTCACAACTAAATTAAATAATATTTAAATAAAATAATTACTAAATATAAGAATATATCATTTTCTATATTAATATTCACCTATTTCAGAGTGTGACCTCTTTTATATCGCTGTAATCTTGGTGGGAATTTTGTTAGTGATCTTTTCTATTTGAATATCACTGTTCTGCGCATGCTGAAGATGTTGTCTCTCTGCGTTTTAACAGTTTGCTGTTCTGACCTTGTATTGTCTTACTATAACTAAAGCTTTCTTCAATTTAAAAAAATAATTTCAATTTTTTAAAATTATTCAGTTTTGAGAAAAAAATATCTTCAGTTCTTTTCTTGAAAGAGTGGAGAAATTTTCAAATGAAAACATCAATTTCAATTTGTAGGAATTGAAACGTTAAAAGAGCAGCGTAAAACCCCCGCTCTTTTACATGTTTTGACTATTTAGGAGAACCCCAGGTACTCAGAACATTTGAGCACAACAGTGTTTTTTTACAGAGAATCGGTAGAGTTATTGACTCGGGGTTTGATTTCCCTCCAATAAACTTTGACAGAGGCTGCCATTATAGCTAATCTTAGGCAGCCTCAAGGAACACAAGCCGGACCCACCAGTCTTCCCTAATCAGGTAGAGTAAAGGCCCTCCCTGTTTCTACTCTAGAAAAAGAAAATCAAAATCCCCTAATGAAGGAAAGTTCTCTAAGTTTGAAGACAGGCCGCTCTCAACATCTTCAAGAAGTGAATCCAACACTATCCAATTCTGCTCCTCTAAATTTTGTTCACTGTCTTCACACGACTGCGATTTCGAACCAGAAAATGTGGTGTTAGAGTCCAGCGGCTGTCGAAATTCTTCTAAGGAAAACTTGGCTGCAATAGCTTGAATCTGAGCAGGAGATAGCGAAGAGGTCGAAGGAATTTCGGGCACAGAGTCGGGGAAATTGAACTTTGCATTCCATCCTTTGAGGCAATAAACGTCAGCGTGAGCGGCTTGCGAGGGGTATCGTAAGACCCCAGCCAAATTCTAGCTCGGAATTGGGCATTCTCACTTGACACCCATTTCCCCCATTTTCTCATCGCTCCCTTGAACTGCGGTTGCGTCTTCTCTATGGTGTTTTGGGGTTTCTGCTTTGCTAAGGATTTGACAATGTTCGGTAGCAGTGAAAGCTGGGAATCGACCTCTAGAGTAAGGTAGTAAAGGCAAGAGGGGCATGCTTTTTGATAGGCATTTTGTAGGACCCTTAGAAGTATTTAGAAAGAATATACAATTAAAAAAATTTAATGGAAACGTCTTTAAAATATTATATATTAATTTATATACACAAAAGTCTTTTGTCACTTTTAATAAATAAGTGAGAAATAATTTAACTATTATTTTTTTAAAATATTATATAATCTAAATAAAATTATTTCCAAGTTATATTAAATCTTAGTAATGACTTTGATATCATCTATTTTAAATGCTACTTTAATTTAAAATATCTTAATTATTCTAAAATTTATTCTAAAGTTGTAGATCATATAATTTTAAAATAGTTTTGTATGATATTTTAAATAATTCATAATTTCAAGATAGATCTTTTAAGATATACTAGTTCTATCAAAAATCATTATAAAGAGTTATTTGTTATAATTTTAAGATAATTATGATGGTGTTTAATAAAGGAGTTCAATTAATTTTCTTTACAAAATATTTTTAAAGATATTAATTTTTTTTGTATAAGTTTAAATAAAAATAATAATAAATTTAAAATTGAAAAACAAATGAATTTTTTGTTATAAATAAAGTTTTGTAAACAAGAAAAATATTAAGACATTAAATATGTATAGTTCAATAATGCTTCCAAATTTAAATGCATTTGAAATATTTAGAATCAACATTTCAAATCACTCTATGATCCATTTAAAAAAAAATATTGCATAACCATAGAAAAACACAATATACATTACAAATATGCAAGAGAAATAAGAAATGTGCATATGACGAGAAACAACATTTGAAAAAAGCCACACTAAGATTATTTCTAGCAATTGCAATCATAAGTTCAATGGGCACATCAATAACTTTTATAAGATATCATAGAAACTACTAGTACAATATTTATTTTTTACTCATAAGATGAGAATTAGTGCATTTAAAGAGTGGCATACAAGATCCATAAGAGTATGTTATTAATACTATTGAAAATACATCTGAGTAATTATTATCTAATTTTCCTTAATACAAGAAATATCTTTGTACATTAAATAATGAGAGGAACCAAATGGATTTATACAATTTTGTTCTAGATATTTTTTAGATACTTCGCCTCTTGTTTATGTAGGATTATATGCACATTGTTTGTCATGTGTACACAACTTCAGAATGATATTGCAAGAGATATTCATAGATCTAACAATCTTTAAATTTGTGACACTATTATGAATATATGACCTAGACAATCTATGTTTTCAATGTTGATTGTTGCTCTATTAATTGTTAGGCCTTGTGCTTTGTGGATTGTTAGTGTCCAAACCATCTTTAAGGGGATTTTTTTCAATCACCATGAGTGACTAGAATAATTGGAGCTACTTTTGGGTCATCTATGTCTCATGTAGATCAAATGTAACACTAGAACTTCACTACAATGAAGAATGGTATATTAGGGGCATGCTACTAGTTTTGTAGGCTATTGCTTGCAACAACTTTGTAAAGTGTACCATTGATGAGTCCAATTGCAAACCATAGATTTGTATTTACCATAACTTGTCAACCAATGCACAATTGCACATTTGCCTCTTGTTGTTCATCATTTGAATTTGAAATTGTAATGACCCTTGTTTTGTTGACAATATATTTTGTAACGGTTGTTGCCATTGATTTTAGCATATGTTTGTTATGTATTGCATCCAATTCATTTGTTACAAATTAATGTATTGATGAGCAAAATGCATCTTGTTTATTTACAAAAAGGTAGGCATTAGTGCATGACATGAGTTGCCAATCTATGAATGTTGCCTCAACATCCTTGATATTTGTTAACTTGTGAAATATGATTTGATTAGATTCATCTCATATTGTCAAAAAAATATCTAATATGACTACTATTTAAAAGATGCTCGAAAGTGTTGTCGCATATGATGATCCAACATACATTAGAATATTCCTTACATTTACAATTATCCTAGACCATTGACAAGCACAACATCCAAAAGAGTCAAACAATTGAACTTCTTTTAAATTATTCAATTGTGAGGAAAAAACATTGTTTAGTTGTTTTCTTAGAATATCACATCCAAAAGAGTAGAGTAAAAGTAAATATCAATTTCAATTTATAGGAAAAGAATAAAGAATTGCAATCTATTAAAAGAGCGGCACAAAAAACCTTGATCTTTTAACACGTATTGACTACCGTAGTCCGGTCAGTGCTAGTTGTTGGGGCGAACCCCAAGTACTCACGACATTGAGCACAACAGTGTTTTTACAGAGATTCCTTTCATTATTCGCTCAGGGAGCTCAAGGGTTTGATTGCTCTCCCAAAAAACTTTGACAGAGGCTGCCGCTACCCCTGCCTCAATAAACTTAGGCAGCCTGAAGGAAGTTAAGCTTTCTACTCAGGTAGATAAAAGGCCCTCCCCTGTTTTCACTCAAGCAAAAGAAAATCAAAATCCCCTAATGAAGGAAAGTTCTCTAAGTTCGAAGACAGGCCGCTCTCAACATCTTCAAGAAGTGAATCCAACACTATCCAATTCTGCTCCTCTAAACTTTGTTCGCTGTCTTCACACGACTGCGATTCCGAACCAGAAAATGCGGTGTTATAGTCCAGCGGTTGCCGAAATTCTTCTAAGGCAAACTTGGCTGCAACAGCTTGAATCTGAGCGCGAGATAGCGAAGAGGCCGAAGGAATTTCCGGCACAGAGTCGGGGAAATTGAACTTTGCATTCCATCCTCTGAGGCAATAAACTGCACAGTCGTAAGCGCGAGCGGCCTGGTGAGGGGTATCGTAAGACCCCAGCCAAATTCTAGCTCGGGAATTCGGCATTCTCACTTCGGACACCCATTTCCCCCATTTTCTCATCCGCACTCCCTTGAAATGTGGTTGCATCTTCTCTATGCTATTTTGGGGTTTCTGCTTTGCTAAGGATTTGACCATGTTTCGGTAGCAGAAAGAGACGGGAATCGAACTCTGGAGAAAGCTTGTAAACGGAAATTGGGGCAGTTACTAGTTAAGATTCGAACTTGTGAGGAGCTCAGGTGAGATTTGTACTAAAGAATGAGGATGCAAAATGGGGTATATATGGACAATCTCATCTGCGGGTACTTCGAGTACATTGAGCACACAAATCAGATTGTTACATATAGAAGACTTCTGCGCGTTAAAAAAAACCCAAAAAAGCTGAAATCAGGAAAGCGCACGTGGGAGTGATTGGTAGGCTACAGCACCGAATGAGGTGGGAAGCGGCGTTGCCAGCTACTGGCCACACCTAACTCTAAGGGAACAGTGACCATAAAACGCGCACTAGAGACCAAGACTCTCTAATAGTCGTACAAGTAACTTCCACTGATATTATCGTATCAAAATCTGTACAGCTTCTTAAGATTTTTAAGATATATTGTTTAAATTAATTAAAAATAGATTTATTTAGTTCAAATTGTTATTTCATAAAATATTTAATCATCCTTTTGCATTAGTATGTTTATCGATGGCAACGTCTATGCAGAATACATGTCTGATTGTATGTATTTATTGATAATTAATTGAAAATAAAAAATGGATGCATTTTTTATTTTTTCAATTAATTAATAAATACACTGAACTATACATCATATGGGGTGCTTATGATAGCAGCATATGTAGTACATTTTTTTATAGTTATTTCAAATTTAGTAATCACTTTTGATATCATTTATTTTAAAAGTTATTTTAATTTTAAAATATCTTTCATTATTTTAAATAGTATCTATAAAGTTGTGGGTCATATAAATTTTTAAGATACTTCTAAATAAGATATTGTAATGATTCACAATTTAAGATAACTTTTAACATAGGTTCCATATCAAAAGTCATTATCAAGAGTTATTTGAGATAACTTCAAGATATTTTTATGGTGTTCACTAAAGGAGCTCAATTAACTTTCTCTTGCAAAATATTTTTTAAGATGATATCGTGATATCTTTTTATACGTGTTAAATTTATTTACTTATTTCTAAATTGAAAAAAACAAATGAAGTTTGTGTTATAAACAAGTGTAGTAAACAAGGAAAATATTAAACACATTAGATTTTCATAGTCCATATTATTGCTCAATAATGCTTCTACATTTAATGGTGTTAAAAAAAAAATAGAATCAACATTTTGGATCACACTTCGTGATCTCTTTAAGAAAAATATTGCATAGCTATAGAAAAGTAAAATATACATTACAAATATGCAAGTGAAATAAGAAATATGCATACTACAAAAAGAAACATTTGGAAAAAGTCATGCTAAGATTATTTTTAGCAACGACACCCATAGGTTCAATGGGCTTGTCAATAGCTTTTAGAAGAAATTATAGAAATTACTAGAGAAATATTTTGTTTTTACTCGTAAGATGGTATTTGTGCATGTAAAGAGTGACATACATGATCCATAATAGTATGATATCAATACTATTAGAAACTACATCTCATTAAAGATTACCTAATTTCCCTTAATAGGAGAAATTATCTTTATACATTACATTTAATGAGAGGAGGCATTTAGATTTCAAGGATTTTTTTAGACATGTTTCAGCTATTCTCCACCCCTTACTTCTATAGAAATACATATACATTGTTTTCCATGTGTTTATACCTTTGGAATAAGAATACTAGAGATATTCATAGATCTAACAATCTTGAAACTGTTGACATCATTGTGAATGTAAGACCTTGAAAATCTATGTTTCCAATGTTGATTGGTGTCCTGTTGATTGTTAGACCTTGTGCTTTATGATTTGTAGGAATTTGTTTTATATAATTATATGTATCTTAACGTTTAACAAATTCCTACAAATGATGAGAAGAACCAAATAGATTTGAAAGAATTTGTTCTATAGGATTATGTGTACATTGTTTCCATGTGTACATACCTTTAAAATGGTAATGCACGCTCGGTAGTCATAGATCTAAGAATATTTAAACTTGTGACACTATTGTAAATGTAAGACCTTGACAATCTATGTTTCCAATGTCAATTGTTGCTCTATTAATTGTTTGACCTTGTGCTTTGTGGATTGTCAGTGCCTAAACCATCTTTAGGGGCAGTTTTTGTTAACCACCATGAGTGACTAGAACAATTAGAACCAATTGTGGGTAATTTGTGGCATGTGTAGTTCCAATTTAACACAATTTTTTTAAAACAATGCAGAATGGTAGATTAGCTGGTACACTCTCATTTGCATAGGTTATTGCTCACAACAAATTTGTAAAGGTGCACCCTTTATGAGTCTGGTCATAAACCATAAATTTGTATTTAGCATAAACTATCAAATGATGCACAACTGCACCTTTGTCTCTTGTTGTTCATCATTTGAATATGAAATTGTTGTAGTCATATTCACATGTGTCTCAGGAGCCAAAAATACCTCCCCCAAAATGGGCAGTCAGTCACACTATTGGCATTGTTCTTATTGCACCTCTTCCTAATGCTCCATTGTATCATCAATAAATTATCTAGATTGATGAGATCAAATGAAAATTTAGGATATTATATTGTCCAAATTTTTCATCAAACCAAGTACCTCCCCTTGTGCTTCACCAATTTTAATTGTACTCAAGAAGGATGGAACTTAGACTCTTTGTATTGATTTTTGAGCATTGAGCAATATTATTATCAAAATTTTATATCCACTTCCTCATATTGATGACCTTTTGGATCATCTTCAAGTGTTAATTTTCTCTCCAAGATTGATCTAAAAAGTGAATATAATCAAGTTAAGGTTTAGGTATAGGACACATGGAAGATAAATTTCAAGGCCACAATGGGTTCTTTTTAGTAGCTTGAGTTACCATTTTATCTAACCCATGCTCCCAACACTTTCATGCAATTGATGAATGAGGTATTTTGAGATTATTTAGATAAATATTTTATAATCTACTTACATGATATTCTTTTTTTTCTCACACTTACAAATTACATCTTCAAAATTTGAAACACGTTCTTCTCACACTTCAACAAAATAGTCTATATGTCAACTTTCCTAAGTGTTCTTTTGGTGATACATCCATCTGCTATCTTCATATTTTCATTGATGCACAAGGAATTTGGGTGGATCCCATGAAAGTGAAATTTATTCTCTAGTGGCCAACTCTTTCTACTCTCATTTGATTGATAAATTTTCTTGGTCATGCCAACTTCTATGGAAATTTTATCCTACATTACTCAAACATTTTCACTTGATCATCATGTACAAGAAAGGGAACACCAACAATGATATAGATTATTTAGTCATCCTCTTATGGTTGTGACCATTTCTCATTTGGGATTTCAGGTGTGGTCCTTTCTAGTATGCTCAATATATTGATTTTGGTCTAACCTACACAAGTATTCATAATCATACATCTTCCAATTTGAAACCTTTTCAATATTTTTACATCAAGGACGTGTTGCTCTATAAATTGGATAAACTACGTATCCCTCAAGATCATTAGAATTCTCTTCTCAAGTAGGCACATTTTACTTTTTATGGTGGTCCTTTTATAAAGTAGAAGACACTACACCATTTATAGTGTTTCCTCTATTGGCCTCACATGCAACACGGTGTTTTGCATTTCCTCAAAATATGTGCAATTTGTTGGCTCTCGAAACCAACAAACAAAATGATGGGCTTGAGTATTCCTTTTCCTATTCCTACTTGTCCTTGGGAAGGCATTTCCATAGACTTGGTTAGTTGTTTTCCATTAACTACTCACCTACATGATTGTGTTTTTATGGTTGTTGACTGATCCAACAAGATGGCTCAGTTCATCCCATGTCACAAAGACAAGATGGATGCACTTTACTTAGCCCAATAATTATTTTGAATTTATTCGGTGATCCTTTAATCTACCTACTAGCAATGTTCCTAATCATGACTCACATTTTATGGGTCATTTTTGATGGAATATTTTGGGAGATTCCCTTAACTTTTCCACTACTTTTCATCCTCATTTAAATGGATAAACTGAAGTTGTGAATTGGAGTCTTCTACAAAGTTTGAGGATTTATCACCATAGTTCTCCTACTAACTAGTATTTGAGCCTAAACCACATTAAGCATGCTTACAACCAAATAGTTCACTCAATTACATGTGACTCACCTTTTGAGGTATATCTTAGGTTTCAACCTTTGGCTCTAATGTGTTTTCCTTATTTTTACATTCTCCTATAATATTACATATTTAGAAAGAGCAAGATAGGTCTTTCTCTTTTATCTAGCATTTGCAAAGTCTTCAATCCAAAGCAATTCAAATTCTTCAAAATACTCAAGAAAAGATGAGGATAGAGTTTGGTCACGCATAGTATGGTTAAGGCACTTCTCTATGGGCCTCACACTATTCTTGAGTAGGTGGATGACAATGCCTTTAGAATTGATCTTCCAACACAATTAGGCATCCATGATGTTGTCAATGTTGATATCCTCAAGCACTATCATGAATCAAAATTACAAACAAAGCTTTTTGTCATCCATCATATTGATGTTGTTTTAGATTTTTAGCTTTTTTGTATTTTGATTGATTTTTTAACACAAAGACTCATTAGATAAGACATTGTTTGACCACTTCCTACCTTATTTCCAAGAAATTTCAGCTTCTCAATTAGGTTCATTGTATCTCTCACCATTAGTTGTCTCAAAATTTTCCTTCTCTTTTAAGAGCATTAGAGTCTAGTGCTATTATTGGTGAAAGGAGTTGTGAGGATGAAAGGGAATATGCATCCACCCAACATAATTTCCACATAGTTCCCAAATAGAGAAATCTATGCAAACAAGTATTTAGAATTCATATGCAAAAGAATATAAAACATACCATCAAATATGACACAAAATATACCCTGGGAAAACTCTCAAGAGGGAAAAACCCAGCCTCCAAAAGCATCCATCACTCATATATTATTCAACAATAAAGATTATAATACATCTTCATAGTTCTCCATGGATTATTAGTTTTTTAACCTATGTAAAGGTTAAATGGTGAAATAAAGAAAAATAGGTTTGACTAATGTGGAATGAGGGAAAATGGGGTGAATGAATGGATGTTGTAACTTGTATGATTCACCTTTCTTCTAATTTCATTAGGAAAAGAGATCTCCCAAAGTTAGGATTGAC
>VDFB02196096.1:0-24186 GCA_007258455.2 Sequoia sempervirens | reverse complement strand
ATTTTAATTATTGCATTTTGAATTTGAGAATTAGTTGCATTTCATGATAATTTAAAATTAGTTGCATTTCATGAGGTATCATGAAATGCAACTAATTCTCAAATTTAAAATGCAATAATTAAAATGATTTCATGATTTACTTTAAAAAACTTTTTATGCTAAGAAAATAATATAGTATTTAAAAATTTACAACTAATGGAATATAATAAATTAATTAACCATTATGCTCAGTACATTCAAGCATGCCGTAAATAAATTATTAATTTAATAAACTTAAAAGACTTAAACACTTTATTGCTCAAATAATTTATTAAGCTTTAATACTTATCTGTGGAAATGTGCAAAAGAAATCCCAACTATTGTTGGAATGGTCCTTGGTTCAGCCTCTTCCATCTGTGAGTAGTCTAGGAGGAAAGCAGACTTTGCTGCTCTACACGAGTGCTGGTTCCATTGGAACAATGCTACTCGTGCCACAAAACCATGCCCTGGCCAGGACCGTCCTGAGTGCACGCACTTGTACCCCAGGTTGGACACCCACTGTAGGAGTGCCCCTTCTTCGTCCTACTCACAGCCTGCTAACCTGAAACCCTATTCCCGCAATTTGCTCCACTTGATTTTCCTCTTTTTATTTTCATGTCCCTCCTTTTCCAAGTTTCACACCAATGATTTATATATCTTTTAAGGGGTGGTTTCCAAATCATCACACCCTTTCACAAAGGTTTCCTTTTCAACAATTATTTAAATAATTAGGCTTCCCCTTTTAAAGAATGTTTATTCATATTCTTTAATCTCTCTTTTTACCAAAGGATTATAATATCCTTTATTTTTCTTCCCCTTTTTAATTCTAAAGGGTTATTTAATAGATTTATTTTTCTCTTGGGGAAAAAGTCACATAACAATTCTCCCCCTGTAAATTAGCTGATGTCCTCAGTAGCATGGGATAAATCTACATCACAACTCAGAAAACACATAATCAATAATTGAAGAAAATGATATTGAGCATAACCATTCTTCATAATAATTTGTATATATTTACTTCATCTATATCCTTTTCTTCTCTTAGTTCATAGATATCTCCCTATTCCAATTGTATTTTAAGTTAACAAGTATTACAAGAAAAAACATTTTTTGCAATGACAAGAGCTATATATATACACACATATTAGGAATTTACAATGAAAGAAACTAATGGTATTTTATGTGCTTCATCTACACTTCAACCTACCAATTCTCTTAATATAGATATATTTTATCCACTTCATATGTAACTCCCCTAACATTAAATCTAAAATTACTGCAAAATATCCGTTGAAATAATTATATATCTAGTGAAACGAGCATATGTCCATGGCATATGCAAGCCCACCAAATTACTAAATCCAGGATAATGACATACTCAAAACAGCATGGTAACCCATGTCTAGACTAGCGAGGACCCTTTTCCATGGCCGGGTTATAATTGAAATGAAAAATAAGCGCATCCCTAAAAAGAGGGAAACGCAGCATATATCTTCTTCGTCGATGCACAAAGTTATTGGGTTGATCAAGTCCAATAACAAGGTACAATAAAATAAAGCACGGTAATCTTTCTAGGTATCTTAATAATCATACATTGAGTACTTTCATAGAAAAACATTAGGTCTAATATTTCCTTCACTGTTAACACAAGGAAAAATATTGGTTAAAAATGATAATTTGACTAGAATAGTGATGATTTGCATAGACTCATGTCCTATGATATGAGACTCGACAAGGCCATTGGGACCTCCAAATAATGAATAGAGGCAATGTTGTTTAAAGAAAGCAACAAAATTCATTCAATAATTTCTTCCGTTATGTTTTCCTTCATGTAAGGAGGTTCATCACAATAAATCTCTAAATTAGTGATCCCAATAAATCATACAAAATCCTTTTGTCACACTTCTCATGTTTTATCCACAAAGCAACCCAATATTTGTCAATATGACTAGGATACTATTATCTACCAAAATATGATTAGGCTTGAGACCTCTATAAATGAATTCTAACTTGTTAAGGTTTTTATGCACATTTATTCATAAATTTCTCCTATCAAATATATATATTATACCCCTATATATGAAAAAATCACGTGCTAGTTTGACAATCTCTATCTTTGATTTATTTATGCCTTATATAGTATTTTATTGCATATCTGAAACCAATCATAAGCAATCACCCAAATCATATATCATGGTTTATTTGAGGCCAAGAAATATGTCTAACATACATAGTGTTCCCTAGCATAATAAAGTGGCTTAGTAATTATCCCTTTTTACAAAGGTTGTCTCTTATAATCATGAATCTCTCTTTTAAAAGAGTTTTCTTAAATATTCTTCATTACTCTATTTTTATTTTATTTTAATTTAGGAACAAATATGTATTCAATAAAAATAAATTAGGGTTATCTCTCCCCCTATAAAACTTCAACATGTTTCCATGTTTAATCATAAAACATTATTCCATTCCAACCAATGTATTTAAACAACAAAATATTTTCAAGGTTCAAGATGTAGAGAAAAACTCACCTATGATTTTATATCCTATAAATATGTTATTCTCAACAATTTATTCTAAACATAATATTGTTTCTCTAAATTTAAAACATGAATCTAAGGACCTATGGGTTATGGGCCCACAATGTAAACTATATTAGACTTAAGTGATAAAATATAGGTGTCACTTCTTCTTTTCTTTTCTTTTTTTTTAAACTTGCAAAAGAAAACTCAAAAGATAAAAGGGTGAAACTAAGGTTTCAAAATGTGAATCAATTTAGAGGGTTAAATTTGCTGCCAATATAATATGTAAAAATTTAGCGCGGAAGTCCCATACAATGTAATTTCAATTTTAGTCTATTAGTCTACTATAATTTTCTTTATATGAAGTAATTATTTATATTTAATCCCTATCGTGAAGATGGAGGAAATCTGTGTTGGCTGTAACTCGGTTGTAAAAAACAAAAAATTAGTTTTGTCTTTCTAGGAAGTGAATATTTAATTACAAACTAACTCTCCCAAAATTTATGAATGGTAATTAGAAGGTTAAATCATTAAGAAAAATAAATAAACAAATAAATAGTTTCTAATTATTTGGAGATCTACCATACGTGACAGGAAAATTAGTATGGAAGGTTTCTATTTTTCTCAATTCCAAAATAAACAGTTTATTAAATCTAGTAGCAAAAATGCAATGATAAGATTTAGTTATGAATTTACTATTTACTGGGTGAAGAAGAAAACAAAAATTATTAAATATCCAATTTGAAGTTTGATGTAAATTCAAAAACCATAAGTTACTCCAAATAAATGTAAAATAAAATAGGTTTGAGTGAAATTTTATTTTATTTTATTTTTAAATTAATTTCCCGTGAAAATTTATAACTAACTTGAATTTAAAAGAATCATCCCATGAAACAAATTGTGAATAAAGAAATTGAAAAGTAAAAAGTAAATGAGTAATTTAATTTAAAAAACATAAATATCCTTAAATATTTTAACCTAGATATTTTAACCTTTTAAACATAATACATGATTGATAAAGAAATCAAGAATCAATTTAAACTATTATAAAATCTAGTTTATCTATTTATTTAACTTTTGAACATAATAAATAATTGATAAAAAAAATATAAGAATCAATTTGAACTATTATAAAATCTAATTTATCTATTTATTATTATTTTTTAAAAATTTATATATATATATATATATAAATATATTTAGAAAATAAATGCAACGAAATTAATTGATGATCGAAAAGGCTTTGATACCAAATGAAATGCAACTAATTCTCAAATTTAAAATGCAGTAATTAAAATGATTTCATGATTTACTTAAAAAAACTTTTTATGCTAAGAAAATAATATAGTATTTAAAAATTTACAACTAATGGAATATAATAAATTAATTAAACATTCTGCTCAGTACATTCAAGCATGCCGTAAATAAATTATTAATTTAATAAACTTAAAAGACTTAAACACTTTATTGCTCAAATAATTTATTAAGCTTTAATACTTATCTGTGGAAATGTGCAAAAGAAATCCCAACTATTGTTGGAATGGTCCTTGGTTCAGCCTCTTCCATCTGTGAGTAGTCTAGGAGGAAAGCAGACTTTGCTGCTCTACACGAGTGCTGGTTCCATTGGAACAATGCTACTCGTGCCACAAAACCATGCCCTGGCCAGGACCGTCCTGAGTGCACGCACTTGTACCCCAGGTTGGACACCCACTGTAGGAGTGCCCCTTCTTCGTCCTACTCACAGCCTGCTAACCTGAAACCCTATTCCCGCAATTTGCTCCACTTGATTTTCCTCTTTTTATTTTCATGTCCCTCCTTTTCCAAGTTTCACACCAATGATTTATATATCTTTTAAGGGGTGGTTTCCAAATCATCACACCCTTTCACAAAGGTTTCCTTTTCAACAATTATTTAAATAATTAGGCTTCCCCTTTTAAAGAATGTTTATTCATATTCTTTAATCTCTCTTTTTACCAAAGAATTATAATATCCTTTATTTTTCTCCCCCTTTTTAATTCTAAAGGGTTATTTAATAGATTTATTTTCTCTTGGGGAAAAAGTCACATAACACATTTATTTAAGTTCACAAAAAATAGTTAAAATGAATTTAAGTTTCACTAAATCAAAGGTTGAATCAAAGTGCCTACACATAAACATTTATGTTGTGGAGATGGATGTCAATGTTGCACTTTTATGCTTTACATTATAGAAATTAAGCTCACAAACATAAAATCAAACAATAGCTAGATTTTTAATTGTTATTCTTAGCTAAAAATGCAAAAAATCTTAGGTTTTTAAAGGTGTGAGTAGGCCTAGATAAGTTGAATATTTTTTTGAAATTTTCTATTTTTCTTCAAAATTCAATCTAAATGTAGTTAAACAACCAAATGGTCAAGTAATTTTCATATGATAAGAAGGGTTGACTATCAAATTCTAGGCCAATTTTAAGCTTAAGCCCCTTGATTTAAATATATAATCAATCATTTGTACGATCAAACCATTGCTTCTTTGCCAACTTTATATATGAATATAGATTATAGTAATTTATAGATACAACTCTAAACATGTGAGGCACACTAGCATTACGGTAGTCCTTGTTTATGGTATGGTCACTTATTTTCTCACCATTTAAGTAAAATTATTTGAGCTATATTGTTGCTCTATCTCACTTGTGGTGTAACTAGCTATTTAAGTCGTACTGTTGCCCTCACCATTTATAGTTGAGTCAATTGTTGTTCCTCATTATTTGTGGTTGAGTCTATTATTGTTCCTCATCATTTGTGGTATAATTGTCATTTGAATTGTATGGTTGTTGCTCTTTATTTGCTATGCAACTACCATTTTAGTTGTATTATTTCTCCTTCATGTTACGGTATGAAAATCGTTTTAGTAGTATCATTATTATATGACCATAATTTAAGGTATAGATCGTTAATAGTGATATTATCAAGCTAAGAGTTTTAAGATTGTTTAGACTGAACTAGTCTATAAGACCTAAAATTATTCATTGATTACTGTCATGGTGAAATTTGTATATGTGTCATTTTACATTTAGTTTTGTGTTTAATTTGAGGAGTGTCTTGATACATAGGTATCTTGAAAAATGCCATGTAGTTTTGTGTTAAAGTTGGGTCACTTTCACTTTGCTATCTACTTGCCCTTTACACATGCTCCTATACACTTGCCCTTGTTCCTCATCCATATGATCACAAATCCCCATATATTCACCTTATATGCATATTCATCATCCATATGTATGCACATACTTCCATGCATAGGTTAAAGATCTATCCTCTTTCTTGTCTTAGGACTAGTATTTGGTTGAATAAAATCATCCCCCAGAGGAACTTAAAGGAATATTCTAGTATAACTAGTTTAGCTCCTTTAAAATCACTATAATTTATGGGTTAGGACCTATGGAATCTTAGTATTAGATCGTGAACCTCTTAAAGAACCACTTAATGTGACACATTTATGTTGTTATTATTATTAAACATGTTCATATTTGTATCATAGACCATAAACCATGAAAATGAAAATAAGAATATTTTAATCATCATAATCCAAAATTGGAAGAACACAAGGTGTGGAATATGTTTCCTACACTAATCTATGAGAGCAGGTATGTGCATAAATAAATTTAGATCATATAGTTACAAGGAAATGTAGTGTAGAAAAATGTACACCTTTACATTTTCATGGTATGTTTGCATCCCCTTAATTAATTGGACTTAATTAAGCCTTTAATTAGCCCAATTATGCATTCACAAGCTTAATTAATTTCATTTTCATAAAGGGAAACCTACATTTAATTGATGCCTACATTGAACTTAACAGTGTCCTAGATTTAGATCCTACGACCCATTCGCCCAAGGGCGAATAAGGTCCCCCCCTTAAGTCTCGAGACCCAATTTTTAATATGTTTTTGGCAACATTTTTATGATCTAAATTCAAATTACAAAGGTTGTATTTTGATGTTTAATTGTCAGGTAATTAAGGAAACACCTATAAATACATAGTTATTTTATCAATCCAACATTAAGAATCACAAGGAAACTTTCATAAGAGAATATTATTGTCAAGAGCATTGAAGAGTAGACTTATCAGTCATCTAGAAAAATATTCAAGATCATATCATCATGTGAAGGTTTATGTGTGTTCATGCATGTTTTTGGAGCTAACATTGTGATGTAGGTTTCAAGTTTCAATCAAGCATCAAGATCTATCAAGCAGTCAAGCCATTTCATGCAAGATCCAATCCTTAGAGAGATGTGGTAGACTTCAATCCTCTAAGGGAAGCCATTAAAGGGTTTGGTGAGGTGTAAAAAGCTTTGTTCATTCATCAATTCCTTCATTTTTTCATTATTTTACTATCAAGGTTTAGTTACCAAACTGGGGTTTGACAAAGGAAAACCCCTATTCACCCAAAAACAAACATTTTTCTCCTCTCTTTGTATGTGCAGATTTGCAGGTGAAGAAGGATTGAAAGTTGATCAAAAGTGCAATTTTACAAAGTTGTCAAAGTTGTCAACATTTTTCTCCTCTCTTTGTATCATCCTGATGATGGATCATGGAGTATGATTTGAAACGTTGATATAAAAAATTGACACAATTTTAAGCCAGAAATAGCTCACTTGATAGTTGTCAACATTGTCACTACGCCATGGAAACTCATATCCTGAATTTATTTCTGAATTTTTGGTAATGAAACCTGGGGAAAACAACATCTCAGATCCATCTCTAGAGGACCCTCGAAGCTGAGGAAAAACCCTGTACAAAGACCCATTCACACTTGGGCGAATGAGTCCTTGTAGAACACTCAACAGCCACTTTTCTGGGTAAGTTTGTCATGTTCTGCACTTTCCAGATTTGCCTACAAATTGGTGTTTTTGTTTGTGCTATCATTTAACTTTTCATTTCAAGTTTTAGTTCACATAATTGAGTTCATTAAGCATTTTATTTTCATCTCCTAAAAGTGCATTTCAATCATATTTTACCATTTTTTGTCATAAGGGAAACAATAAATCTTCCAATAGGGTTGACTCACCTAAGGGTTGAAAGTCAATCCTACCTTTGGGGATTTCTTTTCCTAATGAAACTATGAAAGTGTATGAGTTATAGATCATCATTTCACATTGATCCCCCACTTACATTTTTCTATGTTTCATTTTGGTGAACCCAACATACTTGCACTATAAAATTTTTGAAATTGGTAGTCCTCCAAACCCTAGATCTAGATTTGACATTGCATTAGTTTATTTTTCCTCTCATTTAGGGTTTCAAAATTGTATCTTGCATTGTATTTAGATCAAGAGTGTCTTTCAGTCATTCAGATACAAATTTCAATTCAAAATTGTATTTCAAAAGTTATCATTTTGTTCATTGTTTGTCACTAGTCAAACTTGCATTAAGACACATAAAATTAGAAAAATTTGTCATAGAAATCACAATCTACAACCTGAAACAGAGAACACCAACAGTAACTCAGATTTAGCATCTTTCAGTTTTTAGAACCTTGAACAAGGACACATTCACCCTTGGGTGAACCTATCCTTTTACAGGTGTCCTACCAAACTTTTGGGAGCCTTTTTACCTCTATCTTTTCATTATGCTTATGTTATCAAATCTGAGAATTGCATTTATGAAATAGTCTATTTTACACACCAAAGATATCTTTTTGCTTAAATCTTGAAACAAATTGGAAAAAATTTACACATTTCAATTGTCGATAGTTTTAGATCTATAGAATAATTATTACATCATGTTCTCATTGCAAAAATCTCTTGTTATCATACTTTATCTTATATTTTTAGATTTTGTTGAATACTCTAAGAAATTGTTGTTACAAGCATATGAACATGAAGTCCTTTCCCCTCTTTTTTTAATTTTTAATTTATCCCTCTCCCATGTGTGAAACTAAGTGAAAGAGAATACAATCTTGGATAATCGTGACAATCAAGTTTGTTCTTCTCCCAATATCTCTCCTATTTGTGAAGAAGATATTTTGGTGTTAGAGGAACCCATCATTGAGAGCCATGAGAATCCTATTTGTTTCTCTTCCCCTACCTCTTTTACTTGGGAACACATTATTGGAAAAGGGGATATAGTCACAGATAATCATGACAATCATAATTTCCCTTCTCCTAATATCTCTCTTATTTGTGAAGAATATATTTTGGTGTTAGACGATCCACTTATTGAGAATCATGTAAATATTGTTGGTCTCTCTCCCAATGCTTCTCCCACTTGGGAAGATATTGTTAAAAAAGAGATGCAATCATTGATAAGCAAGAAAATCATAGTTGTTCCTCTCTATATACCTCCCCTACTTGTGATGAAGATATCTTAGAAGACTCAACCATTGAATGCCATGAAAATCTTGTTTGCTTCTCTCCTAAAAAAACTCCTACTAGGGAGGATATCATGGTGCAAAAGGATGATAGAATTGATACATGTATTTCAAACAATATTAATGTGGATTCCTTAGATAAAGATGATAAGGTGACATTAGATTCCCCCTCATTAGAAGAACATCAACATGAAGTTCAATCTATTGAGGTTATGAACGCACAATTGACCATTAGACCTCCCTTGATTATTAGACTTCTTGAGAGTCCTCTAACCATTAGACCTCCTACAAGTCCTCTAATTATTGGACCTCTCAAATCATCTCTTGAGCCACTTCTTATTATAAGACCACCTCGATACAAACCATTACCTCTAGGGGCTATCTTAAATTTTGTAAGCCAACATTATAGTAACAATGTTTCGCAGCAACTAAATCATAATACCATTGCTCACACATACAATATAAGGAACAATAAGCAACCACAAATCATACCTACTTCATTTTACTATTACCTCAACCTATCTTGCCTAGTGCTCCTCATTTTCCTTTGCACAATGGAAAGGAGTATGATCTTGTGGAACAACTTAGAAACACTCATGCTAAGATTTCTTTATGGGATCTTTTTCAAGATTCACCTAATTATCTTAGAATTCTTCAAAATTCTTTACAACAAGTTGTTATCCCTCCTAGTGTGCAACCAAATGATGTAGCAACCCTAATTCAAGGTATGAACTTAGTCAACTCAGACATCACCTTTAATCAAGATGAGCTACCTCCATTGGAAATACAAAAACAAAATGATTCCTTGATGATAGTGGTTGGTGCTAACAGTAATGGTAATAATTTTGGAATTAGATGTACTCTCATTGATAATGGTTCATTGCTCAATGTTTGTAGTGTAAAACTTCTAGATAAGATAAGTGTGGACAAAATCTAAATTCAAATAGATTATCTATCTACCTGTGGATTCGATAATATGGGAAAACAACTGCTTGGTGTGATAACATTACCTGTTAGAGTGGGTAAGGTTACATTGCAAACTCCAATTCATGTCATGCCTCAAGAACTCTCATATAATCTTCTCTTAGGTAGACCTTGGATTCATGCAATGAATGTGGTGCCTTCAATGTTACATTATCAAATAAAGTACACTTATAGAAACAAAGTCTACACTATCAAAGCTGACCCAGAATCATATCACAATTGTTTGCAAACTGAAACAAGAATGAAAAATCCTCTTACAACATTAACTACAACTACAAAAATGAAAACGATACAAGAAGAAGAGAAATCAATCACAAAACTATTGGACTTGGAGTGAGGTTCATTGATTTTACACCTACATTCATTGGAGAATATAGGATTACACACAAATTAGGAAAAGAGAAAGAAGCTGACATAATATCCACACAAGTTGAGTCGTCAAAAGAATGTGAGTCCACAACTTTTAGCAAAGAAGAGGAAAACATAAATTATGCATCCACATATGATGAGTGTGATCATGAAAAACAACCAAATTGAAAAGAAATGGGAAAGCTTTATGGAAGAGGTTATGAGATTTTGAAACAACTTGTCTATAATGGAAAAGGATGTGGTTCTAGAGAACACGGTATATATGTCCCTATAGAGCCTAGCATACAAGAAAAAACTACTAACCTTGGTTATGGTCCTTCAAAAGAAACAAAATCATCAAAGAAACCTTCGCTTAATATCAATGTCATCACACAAAAGACTTCTAGGATAAATATTGCTTCATCTTCAAACACATGTCTTAGTAATGATTGGGGTTCGTTAGATTTTACACCCTCCTTTACAAGAGAATACAAACTCTCACAATCTAGAGAGTCTTGTGTATGTATGACACCTTGTAGTAACTAAGAAATATCTCTATCACAAAATAAAGAAACATCTACTATTTATCAAGAGAGTATCTTGTTGAAGCTTCTCCAAGCTTGCTTGATTACTCTTCCCCCACGAACATGAAAGAAATTTTACAACAAGAGCTCATTTTGTGCACATTATTGAGTGCATGGTCATTCAACCAATGAATGTAAGGCTTTGAGTAGTAATTCATCATCTTAAGGATTTTGGTGCTCTTCCTTGTGTTGATGCATGATCCGATTTAGGATTTAAGATGATTGCTTAAAGAATGCATAACAATTACAATTCCAATCTCCAAATTACTAAAATGAAATCAACACCATAACATAATTAAACTAATGGAATTGAGAAAAAAACAAAATTCAGAAGGAGACAAGAAAGAGAAAATGCAAACAGCTTGATAACGGAGTTCATCGTAAAAACAACTACATCTCTGGGTCCCTCTCCAAAGAGTAGACTGATCCAATTGATATCTTCAAAAATTCAGCATTACAATAGCTGGCAAGCTCTTCCCTTAAAGCACGATGGAATTCTAGCATTCTCCCAACGTACATGAACAGTAAATTATCTCCCAAAATGCTCTAAGTCTCCAACACTTGAGGAATTCTCAATTTCCCCTCTAAGCCTCTAATCTCCCCTTTTTATACAAAAAATTTACTCAATTTGGTTAACAACCAAATGATTTACAAAATCCACCTTAGCTCTCCATTTTTACATAAAATCTTAATAATCTCCTTTACATAGATAAATTAACAATAATATCCCCCTTTAAAAATTCCAAGCCCCCTAATTTTATTCTTTCCGAGCATTTGTTGTTACAAAATAAATCTTGATTTATTTTGTTGGGTTGGCAAATTTAATAATTTTAGGAAAATATAATAAAAATCTCCTTAAAGGGTGGAATGGGATTCCCGCAGCACATGGGCTCCCCACAAAATGTGAGCCATCCCTGTGTTGGGTGGCACCCCCACTTCTGGGAGGGTCACCCCCCATAACATGGGTGGCGTTCCCACATAATGTGGGTCACCCCCCATGTGTGGGTGGCTTCCCACATAAAGTGGGCACCCCCCTTAATGGGTGGGTTTTATCCCATTTTTTTAGGAGTTTAATTTTATACTTTTTTTTTTCATTTATTTTATTTCGATTTTTATATATTTTTTTTTCCAAAATATTTGCCAAATGGAGGATTGAGGAGATGACAAGTGTCAAGGGCTGATTGGCCGTGGTGCTGACTGGGCATCGACGTCATCAGGTTGACCCAGATTTTGACCATCTGTAACTTCGTCATACGGACTCCGTTTTTCATGAAATGAACTTTGCCAGAATCGTGATGATGAGCACTACATAATGGTGTTGACTTTGGCCAATTTTGACAACTTTGATTTTTGCCCTTTTTCTGGCCTGTTTTATGATGGTTGACCATAGGTTTGATCTTACATATTTTGAGCTTCGGGACTCCAATTGACTCTGTTCGAGTTGCATTGAAGTCAAGATTTCACCCTCTTGTTGATGATACCGATTTTGAAGATAAAAGAGAAACTTCAATTTTTGACGAAGATCCCTCGGATCGGTGCTTTTCCCCAACGGAGCTTTGGACCTTGACTTCGAGAGAAAGTAAGTGAGGGGTAAAAGTTCCCTCACTTTACCAATCTCCATCTTTTTTCCTTGCTTGGATTCATCGCCGGTCCACTCACGAGGTACTCTGGCTGCTCCCCATAGTGAAAAAGTCCGGTTTCACATGCAGGATGATGTCTTGAGGAGCAGCTTCGACATGTACTTTGGGGAAAGATTATCAGCCCGATGGAACTGAATATGTGGTCTCCTTGTCCAATATCATGGCCTGAGTTCCTTGGCCACAACTAAGGATTCTCCAACATTGATGACAACTAAATAGATCTACTACATGTATGGAGATTCAATTTCTTAACAACCTCTTCAGAAATCAAGTTGGCTTGAGAGCCTAAATCAAATAGTGTATCAATCTTTGTGTGTTTAGTTACCACATGAATGTGGAACAGTTCATTCCGTTGTTTATCAACTTTAGGAGTGGATACTTGCATTACTTGTACTTGCATTAGAAATACTTGCATTAGAAGCGAGAATTATACTTTTCCCTTTACCTTGGATCCTGACAACAACAATCTTTGCCTCATCTCTCGAATCAGATCCAAGATCCTATTGAATGATAGCAATAGTAGTCTTTTGTTTGCCTTTATTGCCTCCAAATATTTTTGGCCTTGCTTCTGGATGCAATTTCCAGCACCTCAATTCATCATGCCCCTCTTTCTTGCAATGCGAGCATGTGGTTTTTTCACCCTCTTTCTTCACCGTAGTTGTCTTCTTTCCTTTACCTTTATCTTTTTCTTTATCTTTACCCTTATACTTTCCATCAGACTTAGATGGATTTTTATCAAAATTATCAATGAATGATCCCTTACCTCTAGACTATAAGTGGGTAGCTTGGACACAAACTTCGTCAAGGTTATTGGGATTCAAAACCAAAATTGAATGTCTAAGGTAGGAATGAAGACCTCCTATATACTTCAACAAAGTATCCTGGGTGTACAATGGAACATCTAATGCAATATCCCTTTTACGAAATTCATGAGTGTACTCCTGAGTGGATTGACCTTTCCCTTTCCTAAACATCTACCAATTCATCATTAGTTGTTGCATGTTGCCTAAGGGATAGAATTGCATTTTAAGAGCACTTACAAATTCTGTCCAAGAAAAGTTGACTTTACCATGTTGGGAGATTTCTGCTCTAGTCCTACTCTCCCACCAAGTTAGAGATGTACCCCCTAACCAAAGAGTAGCAAGTTGGATCCTATCAGCATCATCTACGAGGTTTTGGACTCTACAATAGACTTCAACCTGCTGAATCCAATCATCTATTTTTTCAGCATTCAATTCACCATAGTATTTTGGTAAGTCAAATATTACATATCCAACTTAATTTTGGGCTTATGTGCACCCTTAAAAGGATTAAAATGAATAGAATGAGTAGAAGAAGGAGAAGAAGGAGAAGAGGGAGAAGAGGGAGAAGAAGGAGAAGAGGGAGGTGTCTTCGAAGGCTCAGGATCATCTCCTAATTTCTTTCCTTTACCTGCACGAGCTTCATGTCTCTGCATCTTTTCTTGCCTCACTTGGAATAAGACTTCGACCATGGCCTTCATGTCGAGAAAAGCCTTCTAAAATTCCTTCTCACTAAGCTCAAAACTTTTTCCATCATTTGGATCTGCCATCTGTGTTCATGAATGAGCTCTTCGTCTTCCAATCTCTAGATTAAACTCTTCAAGCTTGCCTTTTCCTTGTTGAAACTGGGAGTGTGTAAGCATTCAAATCTACAATACTAAGTCAAAACACTGCTCTGATACCAAATTGATCTGATTTAGGATATAAGATGATTGCTTAAAGAATGCATAACAATTACAATTCCAATCTCCAAATTACTAAAATGAAATCAACACCATAACATAACTAAACTAATGGAATTGAGAAAAAAATAGAATTCAGAAGGAGACAAGAAAGAGAAAATGCAAACAGCTTGATAACGGAATTCATCATAAAAATGACTACATCTCCGGGTCCCTCTCCAAAGAGTAGACCGATCCGATTGATCTCTTCAAAAAATTAGCATTACATCAACTTGCAAGCTCTTCCCTTCAAGCACGACAAAATTCTAGCATTCTCTCGACATACAAGAACAACAAATTATCTCCCAAAATTCTCTAAGTCTCCAACACTTGAGGAATTCTCAATTGCCCCTCTAAGCCTCTAATCTCCCCTTTTTATACAAAAAATTTACTCAATTTGGTTAACCAAATGATTTACAAAATCCACCTTATCTCTCCATTTTTACATAAAACTCTTAATAATCTCCTTTACATAGATAAATTAACAATAATATCCCCTTTTAAAAATTCCAAGCCCCTAATTTTATTCTTTCGAGCATTTGTTGTTACAAAATAAATCTTGATTTATTTTGTTGGGGTGGCAAATTTAATTGTTTTAGGAAAAAAATATTGAAAATCTCCTTAAATGTGGGGATTCCACCTTTATGGAAGGCTCTCCACAAAATGTGGGCCATCCCCATGTTAGGTGGTGCCCCCACTTTAGGTGGGTCACCCCTCATAACATGTGTGGCGTTCCCACATAATGTGGGTTGCCCCTCATGTGTGGGTGGCTTCCCACATAAAGTGGGTGCCCCCCTTAATGGGTGGGTTTTATCCCACTTTTTTAGGAGTTTAATTTTATATATTTTATTTTATTTTATTTTATTTTGAATTATATTTTTCCCAAAATATTTTCTAAATGGAGGATTGAGGAGATGACAAGTGTCAAGGGCTGATTGGCCGTTGTGCTGACTGGGCGTTGACGTCATTAGGTTGACCCAGATTTTGACCATTTGTAACTTCGTTATACGGACTCCGTTTTTCGTGAAACGAACTTCATCAGAATCATGATGATAAGCACTACACAATGGTGTTGACTTTGGCCGATTTTGACAACTTTGATTTTTGCCCTTTTTCTGGCCTATTTTCTGAGGGTTGACCATAGGTTTGACCTTACATATTTTGAGCTTCGGGACTCTGATTGACTCCGTTCGAGTTGCGTTGGAGTCAAGATTTCACCCTTTTGCTGATAATACCAATTCTGAAGATAAAAGAGAAACTTCAATTTTTGACGAAGATCCTCTAGATCAATGCACCTATTTCCTCAAATAGATATTGATTTTCATCCTATCATGTTGCTCATCACTATGTGGTATTGGTAGCTTTATGTGTCTTGCTCATTGTCATTCATGGTGGTACAATCTTAGGTGCAACAATATTTATCTTGGCAACAATATGATATTCCTTGGTGGTTGTCTTTGTCTCTATGCTTGGGGGGCAAGGATAACTAGTTTTTGGGAGGTGTGCATTCTTTTCAAGGATCCCCCTTCCTCTCTTTCTACTTAAAATACCAACATAGCAAGCATGTTGACATTTTAAGTGGGGGAAATATAGTCCCCCGATCATTATTTCTATGTTCCCTTCTTAGTGATGATAGCATACATCTCCTAGGAAGTGTGACCATTACATTGGCATTATTTCATTTTGGAATTAACATTTTGGAATTTATTGCTTCACTTTGTTCACAAAGATTGAATTTAGTGTAGCATTAGCATAGCATATTGATCATGTTGTGGCGCATTATCAAATTTATCAAGGAGTATAACTTTTGGTATGGTTGATGTATGGGAGCTTGTAGACCTGGCATGACTTTCCCATCGCCACTTGTTTTACGAGTTCATGCCTTGTAGACCTAGTGTGTCTTTCTCATATTTTTCTTGGGGGCTCACCTAGTGTATATTGAACTACACTAGCCCTTGTGAGCATGTTTTTCATGGCCATAACGCATAATAAAACTTGCTTGCCTATAGTGCCATGTGAGTATGTTTGATGGACATGGTATAATACAACTTGCTAGTCCATCTTTCTATTTTTGCATCAATTTTGACATTGTATGATTGTGTATCTTGTCTTGTTGCTTCATATCATACATATGTGTGTGTCCCTTTGTGCTTATGTTGGTTTTCCATGGGATCTTGATCCTAGGGGCTTGTGCAACCTCCTTGATCTTTCTCACCCTATCCCTTCAACATTTGTGCACTTGGACCCCTCTTGATGCATATTTTTTACTTTAGTGGGAGGCTAAGTGTAAGTTCATACTCTCACTAAAGTGGGGGATAAATGTAATGTAGAAAAATGTACACCTTTACATTTTCACACTATGTTTGCATCCCCTTAATTAATTGGACTTAATTAAGCCTTTAATTGGCCCAATTATGCATTCACAAGCCTAATTAATTTCATTTTCTAGAAGGGAAACCTATAGTTAATTAATGCCTACATTAAACTTAACACCTTGTAAATGTAAGAGAATAAATCACAACTCAACATCTTTAAATATTATCCACTATGAAGTGCTCAAACAATGCTCTATGTCACCTATAAAAAAATATAAATCGGACACCATGGGGAAAGGATACAACCTATCAAATCAAGGAAAGAAAAACTAGCCTCCAATTGAACTTTTTTTATCTAAAACAAAAAATATATAAAAAACATTAATACATCATATTTCTTAGAAAGATCCTTCCATCAACTATAAAAATGGAAAATATAACTTCCTTGGTGAAAGTTATTCCTTGAAAAAAGAAATGTCCTCCTTTAGGTGTTCAAAAGAAAGATCTAGTGGCTATTGGGTTGTCCAGTGGTAGTACAACCTATCGATGTCTTATGACCTAGTGGAAAATATCAATGAGTGGGTTGATTAAGTAGTGGTACCACCTATCTGCAGGCACACTAGTACATAGAAAGTTTTCATCAATAGTGTCATGGTTATCCTAAGCTTAGCCCCATCCAGTGCCACTAGTGAGTGTTGATATCTTTCCTCAAATGTGACTAGTCATGCCTTAATTAGAAAACCCCACCACCTAATGCCACCATGTGTACCTACTCCCCAATTAGAAAATATATAATTTTTTTATTACTTTTGTATGTATCTTGTTGATTTTGACTAAACAAGAGTATTCCCTAATGAATTATATTGTATTCAAAAACTAGTGAATTTGATTTTGTATGGTGCAAGACTATAAAACCATATGTTTTTTTCATAATTATAAAAATGATGATTTCCAAACATTCCTTCATGCCTTAAAAATTGACTCATTTTAACATAATTATGTTTTATATAGATATATAAGGTTTTGGGCCTTCTAAACTCAATCATGAGCTTTATTTTTATCTATGAGGTCTCCAATAAAATCTCACCCTTAAAACCCTCATGAAAAGAGACTAAATAATCTAATGAAATTTCTAGGTAGGTATTTCCCCTTCTGTTGCTTATTTAATGAAAGTTATCTATTTTTTTCCTTGCCTTAGTTTTATTTTTTTCCCTTGCTAGGTCATTTGTGTTTTGTCATTTTCCTATGTGTTTTGGTTGTTGATTCAACCATTTTATTTTCTATTATTTTATTCTATTTTCCTTTGTTTTCAACTTTTTCCCTTGGTTGAATCTATTTTTTCTTTGACATGCCCTTCAAGGTTGTTTGTGACTTCATCACTATACTTTATCAAGATGTTAGACCATTTAAAATTACTATGTAAGTTTTGGTATGAGGTCAAAATATCTTCCAATCCTTGATCTCCAATGTATCATATGGTTTAAGTCTATTAGAGATCACTGATAAGGATTCCTTTATATGGTCTCCCTTATTATAATTAAATCAAGTGCATCTCCAATCTCCAATCCCTTATAGTACCTAAGTCACACTACATATCCTTTTGAGCTCTCAAAATTTTCCTTGATTGTTAGAAATTTTGGTTAAAGGTACATGTGCACCTAATGTCCAATCCTTGATTCTTTACATTATGAATCATAGGAAAGATTGGGTCATCAAGGTTCCCTACCTTTCCTATGGTGGAAATGAAGAATAGAGGAGAAAGGTCATATATATGAAAAATTGATGCAGGGATAAGTGGATTTCATCTAAAACAACACAAATCAAGTTAGATTAATCAACAATCAGATTCACAAAACTTTGATAAAGGAACTTTTCACTCTAACTCTGCCTTCAACCTAGTAGATTTGCAGACCCATTTTGTCCAACTTTCCTCTTCAGAGAACCACTCCACAACTAATCTCTTGACACATTTAAACACCCATCAAGGCCATACAAAACCAACCTAGGTTCCTTTTGAACAACTCTCTCAAAACCCTGTGACAACGTTGACCTAGAAGACCAATTAGGTCAATTTTCCAAAGAAAATACTCTTATATTTTGCAACCAGACTCCACAAACCACCCAGACCTTGTTGTCAAGTAATAAAAAGCCTAATTTAACAATTTTTAGGTTCACAAACTCTCATCTAACTACTGCTAAAGGAAACCCTCATTTTCCACCATTAAAGGGTAGGGTTTATTGTATTTAGTGGTTCCCAAACTCCTAAAAACTTATCACTGCCTCCAACACTTTGCAAAATTCCTGAAAAAACTCACAAAACTTTCATATAACCCTTTCTCTCAACTTTTCATCAATCTCACTCACTTTTTCATCAATTTCATACCCTAATTCTCCTTTCTCTCAGGATAGTCATAACCTCTTCCCCAAAACTCTTCATACTGACCAAACCATACATACTACCACCCTAGTTCTAACATGTTATACCCATTTCACTTAGATACAGTGGTTACAGTATGTGGAATGGGCTTATCTCATGATCAAGACCTAAAAACCTCAAAACTGCACTTACAAACCTGGTTGTTGAAATTTGGAAATAAATCTCCTCAAATTTATTAAAAAACCACCAATATAGATTCAAATGGAATCCAATACAAATCTACACTGATTTCAATAGTTATGAGTTCAATGTGCAACCGTACAGTCACATACAAGTCTGTGATTTCTGATTTTTCAAGTAAGAATACAAAATTTCTAACAAATCTAGGAGCTTTTATTGAGAAATCTTCAATACAAATGTTTCTAACCTCTTTCCTCGAGGTTCCCCAGCTTTTTTAAACACAATTCAAACCATCCCAGTGGCTCAAACTTCCTTTTGGGCTCTAATGACTATTGGTCTTCTCCTACTTTTGTCAATTTTGTCCATTTTGCAATTTTAACCTCCAAACCCTCTAAAGACCACAAAAATGACTCCATACCATATTTAAATAGTCCAAAAAGACTTTATTTATCAAAACCTAAGACTTGACACCCTAAAACCCCTCAAAAACCCACATTTACATATTTTGCAATTTATGCATCATTTTGACAATATTGTTTTGCTTTACAAAATTGAACTCCTAAATACATTCTAATTATCTATTAGACCTTATTGACTCACCAAATGACCACTCACTCCTAGATAAACCTATCTTCATTCAAATTTGACTAAATTTAGAATAAGGTAGATTGGTGCTCCTGCACCAAAAACCCAACACAAAGGGTAGGAGAAATTTAGAAGATGCAAAGCAGATGGAGAAAGAAGGTAGGGTTATCATAGAGTTATTTTATTTTACTAAGGAAGGAAGATGAAGTCCCTATGATTAAATAAGTGTATATCATGAATGAGGATATACAAATATAAATTAGAAGGGAGTTGATTGAAATGAATTATATAAGGTTGTCTCAAGGATGAGATAATTTGTGTAAGTAGAATATTGGTAGGAGACATGAGTAAGTATGATCCCAATTTATATCATAATGGATTTGTAGTGAGAAAATATATTCCCTAATTATACTACAATGGTGTCTAGTATTATATTAGAATAGTTTCACATCCTACAAAGCATAGAAGAAGATTGTGTGATAGTGGACACTACACTAAGGGGTTTGTAGTACCACAAAGGAATATTATACACATAATAGATGGATATAGGAGGATTTGTGACATTGGATAAACTTTGCACATGTTCTATTAATCCAAATAACTCCAAATGACATGTGCAAAATAATCCAAATGAAATGTTGTATTTTAGGGTAGAGGGGTTCTAACCCCCTTTCCACCCCTATGTAGGGGTAGACCCCAAGGGATCATTATCCTACCACAAGTTAGGTAGTGGACAAGGGGAAATACCTCAAGGTACCACAACCTTATATGGGATGGGGCTTTGGGGTCTACCACCTTTTCATGGCAAGACCATGGTAGGGGAAAGGTACACTTATAGTATCCCCTCAAATTTGTCTATTTTTCTAAGTTTCCCTCTTTAACTTAAAAATAATACTTTACATTTCTTAATTAATAAAAAAACATACCAAAGGTTGATGATAGTGGTACATGATGTAGGCATAGAGATATATTTCTCATGTTTTTTGAGACCATTTTGATGGTGGTTGTATAGTTGTATAGATCCATACAAATGCACATGTTGGTATAGTGGTGGCTTGGTCAAGCCTTCTGAAAAATATTAAAAAATTATCAACATCAAACCTGATGTGCCTTATAAGTTTTGGTCATTTTGAAAATAACCATGAGTTATATTTTGCATCAAGAGGCACTTTATAAAAATTCTCTCAAAACCCTAAAATATAGTAAGAAGGGTTTTGCTAATTTAATGTTGTAATATAATATTAGTGAAATGAAAAATGCATAGAAGCAAAAACCTAAGCAACAAGACCAAATACCTTTCACAAAAGAGATGTAATGGAAAGAATGATTGTATTTCTTGAAAATAGTGAATACAAAATTTAAAATATTAAGGTATAATATAATAAGATGACCTTGCTATGTAGGTAAGGATAAGACCCTATGGCAAACTAAGGTCATGAAAAGTGTCTTAATTGTATGATATGAGACATAAAAAGTAAATAAACTAACCAAGTGTGAGTAGGTCCTAAATTGAAACTACTCAGTTAGTATATCATAATCTTGCCAAATTCAGGTACATGCCATTCCTAATTAGCACATAGTAATAGTCATATACATCCCAACACTTATTCTTATCTTTTTCCCACATCATTCTATGTTTTGTTGTGACATAGTACATGGATTGGATTATATGGCATGACCTACTTTTCATATTTGAAATGAGTAGGATTTTTGAGAATTTGATAACCATCCAATAATCCCATGTGCAAAACACCTCAAGTTGTGCATTGAGGAGCATGTATAGAAAATTTAGGTTAGTAGGACAACCAAAGTTTAGCATTAAGCATGAGCATGTTTAGAACACATGTTCATAATACCATCATTCTTAGCTCAATCCCAATTACACGAGTTGCATTAATATTTACATATTTTCTTGGTGTATTTTTATCTTTGTATAATGACAAAGGTGCTTGATTTCTATTACAAAAATTGATAGTCTTCATCTATTCTATAGAAAACTCCATTTTGCTTTTCAACACAATCTTTGCTTAACTAACAGTAGAGGAGGTATGCATTTTGCAAGAGGTTACATCAATTCTCCACAAGCCAATAATAATTAAACTAATTACACGAAGGTGTTCCATATATAAAGTGAACAACTTTGCTTTTTAAAATCAATGATTGAAAATTGTAGAGAAGGATGTAAGACTGTTAAAATGATCTCAACCATCATTTTTTTAAAAATATTTTAAAATATAATATATAATTAAAAACTACATTCTTATCTAGTCTTAACTTTAAATCAAGAAACTACGAGACCAAGGATTATTTTTTCCTTTAAATTTTTTAAACTTAGATTTTGAGATAAATAAGAATAAGTTTATATATATATATATATATATATATATATATATATATAACTCTTTCTTTCTCTCTCTATATATATATATATATATATATATATAAATCAATAATTATGAATTGACTTTTTTATCATTTGAATAGGTTTCATTTTATTTTTCATTTTTAATATAAAAATTAGAATTTTACTTTTAACAATTTTAATGTAGTTTATTTTTATTTTTCATATTTTATTTGAAATACAATTTTACTTTTCAAAATTTAATTTATTTAATAATATTTTATATTTTTTTTGTTTGTTAATATTGAGTTTATGTTAATATTGTTTGTAATATATTAATTATATTTTTTTAGGTAAATATTTTATTAATATTTCAATTCTAATAAATTAAAAAAATAGTTTTACTTTTATATTTAACCTTTTTTTAACTTGATAAGTTTATTATTTGTTATTAATTTTTTAAAATTATTATGTTTATTAATATTTTAATTTTGATATATTTTGACTTTCCATTGAGTTTATTTTATTTTAGTTTTAAATTTAGATTTAAGTTTGAAATTTATTTTTATTATTCGTCTTTTTATGAAATTACAATAATAATTAAAAATTTATTAGAATTAATTTCATTTATAATTATTTATCTTATTAAAACATTAATTATTGTAGAATAATTCTATTTGGGATTTTTGTTATATAATTTATATAATAAAATGAATTTCAAACTTATAATAGAAATTAAAATTTAAAGAGTGAGAGAGAGAAGGTAACTTTTAATTAGTTGTTTCATGCCAACAATCAAAGGATATCACATCCCTAGGGAGTTATGCTCAGGGGAGCATGTCATTTGATTAAGGATATAACTCGGTCTTAAAACCTCTTCAATGTATCCATTGCACACTTAGGAGGAAAATAGATAGAGAGAAATAGAGATAGAGAGGGAGACAAAGAGATACAAAGAGATTAAAAAGAGCTAGAAATACAAAAATAGAGGTATAGATATAAATGAATAAATATGGAGAGATAAAAAGATAGAGATAGGAAGATAGATAAAGAAAGAGAGGAAAAGAGAGGAGTCTAGAGACGGAGATATAATCACATAGAGAGAGATAGAGAGATAAAGAGTAATATGAGACAAAGATAATATAGAGGTTGAGAGATCAAGAGATAAAGAGGGAAAGGGGGGAAGAGAGGGGGATATAAATAGGGATAGCAAAAAATAATAAGGGGAGAAAGATAGGGAGATGAAAATAGATAGAGAGAATAAATGAGAGAAATATAGATAGAGGAAGAGAGAAGGGAAGACAAATATAGAGAGAAATAGGGGAGAGAGAGGAAGAGAGAGATTGAGAGATAATAAAAATATAAAGATAGAGAGGGAGACAGAGATATGAAGAGACCTCTCTCTCTCTTTCTCTTCCCATATCTCTCTATATATATCTCCCCATATGTACCTCTCCTTACCTTTCTCTATATATCTCCCTCTCTCTACCTCTCTCTATATAACTTCCTATCTCTATCTTTATATCCCTCCATCTCTCCCTCTCTCATTCTCTTCCTCTCTCTTTGTATCCCCCTCTTTCTATCTCTATTTCTCTCTCTCCCTCTCTATCTCTCTCCCTATCTTTATCTCCTCACCTCTCCTTACATCTCTATCTCTCCTCTTTTCCTTATCTTTCCCACTATATATATATCTCTATATCTCCTCTTTCTCGCAATCCATATATATCTCTCCCTCTTCCTTTTAATACTCTCTCTCTTTCTATCCCCTCGAACTTCAGATCCTTTATCTATTTCTCTCCCTCCCTCCCTCTCTATATATTTCTTCTATAATATATCCTCTATATCTATCCAAATATCTCCCTCACCTCGTGGACACACACACCCTAGTTTCTCCCTTCCTATCTCTATCTCTATATCTCTTCTTTACCTCTCACACACACCTCCCCATTATTTCTCCCTCCCCACCTCTATCTTTATCCCCTCTATCTTTATCCCTCCTATCTCTTCCCTCTATCTCGCTCTCTTAATGTACTTTAGTTGTGATGATTACTGCTATATATTTCTATTGTAGTTTTAATTCTGATATATTATCCTCGTACTGATGTGACACTTCCTTCTGCATTAGTGAAGAGAATGGTGCCAGAATCACCTCGCTTTGGCGAAAGTGCACCCGTGGATTCCTCGCACCCTTCATGGTGTGTATGA
>VDFB02196095.1:0-11898 GCA_007258455.2 Sequoia sempervirens | reverse complement strand
GAAATTTTCAAAATAACATTTCCCAGAATAAACAAACATATTTATAATATATGTTTGTATATATATAGATATATAAATATATACCAAAAATTTCTATTTTCAGACAAATTGTGCAACTTCTCAACATAATTTTTTGCAATAGAAACTAATTTTTCAAACACAATTTCTTGGTTTAAATTTCAAATTTGATAAGAACCATTTCAACTCCAAAATAAAGGTTTCCAAATTTCTTTTTGCTTTCTTTCCATTTGCCTATTGTTGAAATTGAACATTTCTATTGCAAGCTTTGTTTTTCAACAACAATCTAAATTGTTTCAAGATTTAAACAGAGTTTTCAAAAAGGATTTCCAAGCAAGTTTTAAAATTGAACATGCAATTTTCTAAAACAATAAGCAAGGAAAACCTATGATCTGCAGCTTGAAGGAGAGTTTGAAGAAGATAGTTGAGCTTCCCTGCAAGAAGATTTTCCAAAGCTTTTTTTGAAATCCTCACCCAAAATCCAAAACTGCATATCCAAAACCAAGCAAATCATCTTTTCTCTTCATAGCAATTTTTTTTTCTCCAAGTATGAATAATCCCCAAATCCTTTCATTTTTCCCCAAATTAAGTCAATGCCCTAAAAATATCCAAGATATTTTCCTTTTCCAATTATAAATATCTTTCAACAAGATAGATATTTTTATGCATTTACAAAATATTTGCATTTTACTATTTTAAAGCACAATTTAAATTTCAAATAGATTTAAATCATTTACTTTATTATAAAATTCTATTTCAAAATGAATTTTAAAACTTTATTAATTTCTTTTCAAAAAAAACATTTAAACTTTTACAAAAAAAAATTTCAAAGAATTTAACACTTTAAAATTCCAAAAGAATAACTTCTTAATCAATTCTGATGTAATTAATTCTCTAATTAAAATTAATGTACCAGACTTAACTAAGATTAGGATTATTTTATTAATTAAATTAAAATTAATTAATAATTTCAATAATCTTTCTACCATCATAACTAGATACACAAATTTAATAAGCAACTTAAGCACATAAAGCCATTTATTTACCTTTTCCACTTGCAATTAAATAAAATTAGGGAGAGATGAACAACAAGAAGCAACTTAACCCGACTAAAACCCGACAACACACTATGACTAGGGTGATGACTTGGCATAGAAAACCTAGCTACTATCTCCCAATCGAATACAGTTGGCTAAATTTGACATGCTCAACCCCGTGGAAACTGTGGAGTCGAAGGTCTCCGTAATTTGGCTAACCTCATGTAACAAGGAGTATATCAAACATATATATATAACATAATAAAACACACCGTGAAAAGGAAATCTCGATCAGAGGGGTTCTCCGCAAGCTTGTGATGATCTTGTCCCTCTTCAATTAATACACTCATTATAGACTCAAAGTTCCATCATAAAACAAATATTTTTACCAACATGTTACAATAACTAATCATCATTACACCAATTAAAACATGTCAAAAAAAAGCATCAGATAAGATACATCACATCACACCAATAGACTATCACTCTCTAAATAGTGATCAAATAACATACACATGATAAAGTATCTCAATAACCAAAAAGCACATCAAAGAAAACAAGGACACACTGTCCCACCAGAAAGCAAAACATAGGGGTATTACATCGGATATAACCATTCAAATCTCCAATCAATAAAACACTATAAAATACCATCTCTGAAACCACGTCATAACACCAACAACCAAATCATAGCCACATAATAGATTAACGGAAACCAAGACAAAATACCTCAACAAAACGTACTAGTAAACCACATACGACCAAAAGGTGCTCTGGATGTTACCGTTAGGTAACCGGATGGTAAGACAACAACACGAGAACATTGCACTAACAGGGTATAGTGGGCTAGGGTAGGGAACATTTGGCCTATGACTACCTTCAGTAACCACCATCAGGGAATACAAGTACACTCAGGTCTATGGATCCATGTGAAGTCAATACTCAGTACCTGCATCATTCCAATCACACATCAAAGTACATGTTCATATAACATATATCATATAGTCAAAGCAACATCAATCATTAGGAAGAGTGTCATGATATCATAAGCTTCTCAAATACGAGTGTTACAACATCATCCCTTTCCTGTCCATAGTCAGACCAAAGCAATGATAATAGTATATAAACATGTAAGCATGTAATCCAACATAATAACTAATCATGATAACCTTTCCCTTAATCATCAATGCCTAATCTCATTATGATAACATTTAACATTTAAAACATCAAATCAAAATCAAAATGCTATCTTACCCAGGTTGGGGTCAGAGAGTTGTTACATATCCCATACTTCATTTTCATATTTTGTTCTTTATTTCTAGTTTTCCTTATTTTCTTTTCCCAACTCAATTAATGTAAAATGTAATTTTAAAGTAAATTAAATTTTATATTACACTTGATACAAGTTATGACCAACATCATCCTAGAAGATTTTATAAAATTCACAAGGAAAATTTTCATAACTAGAAGCTTTATCATTAGTCATGACAAATGTAACCGAGTGGTTTGACAAGTTTATTTTATAGGTACATGGTTTTTTTTTAGTGCTACCAAAGTGGGGAAAGTGCTAGTGTGTTTGATGTTTCTCCTTGTTGAAACTAATACATACTTGTGCTCTTTCTTGTGTGAATTTTTTTCTTGAAAGGGTCTCTCCATGTAAATATTGTGTTCATATTGTTTGTTGGTTTTACAATTATTTTTGGTTTTATGCAATTACATATAATCATATGATAATCTTTGGATTAAGAAAAAAAATATTTCAGATCATTTTTATACACATGTAAGAGATTTTTTTGAAGTATTTTCACCTTGTTTCTCAATTTTTCGATATCAAAAATAATAATTATACATAGAAAAGGATGTCTTTATATTAAGTGTTGAGGTTTTTTTGGCTTGAATGGAGCTTTTAGATTGTGTGGTTTTATAGATTTATGAAAAGGATTAAAAAATATAGATTCTAATTTTTGTAATGATATTGAGAAATTTAATAGTATTAGTTACAAGTTGTTAATGTTGAAGATAGAAGATCTAATTGATGAAACGAATCATTGGTTACCTATTTTAAAATAAAATAAGATATCATATATGTCTAATTAAGATAGGTTGTAATTAGATAAGAAGAAATGAGGAACCATTTGGTTGTGTCTTACAAATTCTATCTTGAATATTTTCAACAAGGCCATTACATCAAAGTTATATAGAAGAGGATAGGTGATATCTATCAAACCAACATATCTTACTAACAATTTGTATCTAAAAATATGATTGTATATATTAAAAATAAATATGGTGATTCTCATGTAAACCATTTGAATATTTTTAATTTTATTTTAAGTTATCTTTATTATATAGATGCTAAGTTGGAAGAAGATGGTAAATGAAAATAATTTTTTTACTTGATACCTAGGAAAATCTAAGTTTTTCCATTAGTTATAGTGATGTATAGAAAAAATGGACAATATTATTTTTACTTTTATTTCAAAGGACATGATAAGAAAAACCATGAACGAAGGCTCAAAGGATGTTTTCCATGTGTAGGGAAGGTCCAAATACAAAGGAGGGACAAAAGGAGATAAGAATACTGATATATCAAATTATAAATGATATTATAAAACCACAAGGAAAAGAAATGTAAATTATTGAAACTATGGAAATAGAGGAGATATGTAGAAGGGATGAAAAATATAAAAATGAGTTTTGATTCCTCCACATAAAAGTATTTGAATGATGGTCGTAATGAAGTTTCATTTATTTTTTCTAACACTATTAGTCACGATGCTTAGCTTATTGATTCAAATTTTCCTTATCATGTATGTCTCCTCACAAGAAGTGGATGTGAAGAAGGAATGAAAAATATAAAAAAGAGTTTTGATTCCTCCACATAAAAGTATTTGAATGATGGTTGTAATGATGTTTCATTTATTTTTCTAACACTATTAGTCACAATGCTTGGCTTATTGATTCAAATTTTCCTTATCATGTATGTCCCCTCACAAGAAGTGGTTATATATATATATATATATAGCATTTGAATGATGGTTGTAATGCATGTTTTACTATTTTTTCTAACACTATTAGTCACAATGTTTGGCTTATTGATTCAAATTTTTCCTTATCATGTATGTCTCCTCACATGAAGTTGTTATAAATATATATATATATATATATATACATATATATATACATATATGTATATGTATATGTATGTATATGTATATATATATACACATATACATATATATATCTATGTATATGTATATATATACATATACATATACATAGATATACATATACAGATATATATATTATATATACACATATACATATACATAGATATACACATACACATACACATACATACATATATATATATATATATAATTTATTATATATATGTATATAATTTATTATGGAAGAGAGTTTTTCCTTGGAGATAAAATTACCAAGTGTTCAGTAAATGAAAGGTGTATAGTTGTGTTTCAATGATCGAAGGTTTAAAATCCTTGATGTTTTTCATATTCTAGGATTTATGAAAATTTATATTTTTATATCCAAGTGATATAATTCTAGTTTACGTGTGATATTTGGTAATTTTGGTTGTAGTTTGGTAAGAGGGAACTTGGATTGGTACATTGTTTAGGTTAAATGCCTTCACATTTTATAATTCTACCAATGTAACTAGCATTGAAAATGCATGCATGTTGCCAATGTTATTTAGAAAATATAATAGATCTCTATTTCTTGTTGTAAGTAATAGAGCTAAGAGATTATTATAAATCATTCATTAGATGTGTTTGTTCTAGTGGATGTGGGTTCAATGGGAAAACCTCACTATTATGTTGTATTCATTTGTGATGCTTCTTAATACACTTGGATTCGTTTTATGCATTCAAAATTTGAATTTTTTACTAAATTTAAGGAATTTAAATCCTTCATTAAAAACCAAATAAATTATATGATAAGATTGTTGGTGTTTGAAAATGTTGTTGAATATTGTTCCAAGTAATTTGATGAATTATGTAAGCATGCATGTATTATTTGATAGAAGACTACAACTTAAACTCCCCAAAAAAATGGGGTACCAAAAAGAATTAACCAAACCTTAATGCAAAGAGATAGAAGCATGATAAGTGGTACACAAGGAGATCAACTCTTTTGGTTAAATATTGTAATTACTACTTGTTATTTGATTAATCAGTCTGGTTTTATCTCTTGTTGATAAAAATTTAATGAAGTACATAGACAATTAAGAATATTTTGGCTTCAAATTTAAGGATATTTTTGTATGGCTAATGTTTATGTGCATCAGAAAAAGTGATATAAACTATATCCAAAAGTTTATAAATACATCTTCATTGGTTACAATGAGAATGCTAAAGGCTATAAGCTTTGGAATCCTCTAAAAAAGAGAGAGAGATGATTTCAATTAGTTTAGAGATTATTCAAGTTAAGAACAATAAAATAAAGAAAGAAAGAAAATAGTGTGCTTTTAGAAAAAAATAGAAATTTTGGAAGATTCTCATGTGGAATAGTAGTTAGATGAATCAAAGAATGGAGAGGAAGAAGGTTCATATCATATTTTAGATGAGAATTTGTAGGATTAACACATAGAAGAAGAATAGCAAGCACCCATTACTCCTACCTTAAGGAGATACATAAGACAAAATATAGTTGATACATAAGACAAAATATAGTTGATATTTTTATTGGGTATTTAATTTGTGTGTTAATGTTGAACATATATTTTTTAGGCAGGCTCTCTTTTAAGAGGATAGTGAGTCTTTGATTTATCCCATGTAGGAGGAGATTACGACCTTGGATAATTATGATGCCCAAGACCTTATAATTTTTCATGGGGGAAGAAATCTCGTTGGTTACAAGTGGGTTTACAAAAAAATTAGTGTAAATAGTCAATTAGAGTGGTCAAAGCCAAATTGATGGGCAAGAGCTAGTCCAAGAGAGAGGGAGTTAATTTTGGTGAAATTTTTTGTCATTTTTCTATGTTATTTTCTATTATATTAATTTTATCTATCATTGTAACTTGTGATTTTACAATTGAGCTAATGAATGTTAAAACCAATTTCCTGCATGAGGATCTTAGGAGGAGGTTTATATGTGATAGTTGGATGGTTTCTTGAAAGGGAGGGAACATTTGGTTTATAGTTGAAATGACCATTTTATGGTCTAAAATAGTCACCCAAGATGTGGTACAAGAAGCTTGATTCTTTTCCATTTTGTTGTACTTTTTAGGGGTGAGCAAGTTCATTATGTTTATGTTAAGATTATTGATTATCAACTTTTGAGATTAAGCTAATGAATGTTAAAACTAATTTCTTGCATGGGGATCTTAGGAGGAGATTTATATGTGATAGCTAGATAGTTTTTTTGAAAGGGAAGTAACATTTGGTTTGTATTTGAAATGTTCATTATATGGTCTAAAGTACTCACCCAAGATGTGGTACAAGAAGCTTGAATGTTTTCCATTTTTTTGTAATTTTTAGTAGTGAGGAAGTTCATTATGTTTATGTTAAGATTATTGATTATCATATTCTAGTTTCATTGTCTTGTATGTGGATGATATAATTTTTATTGGTAACAATAAGGTTATGATCAAAGAGATAAAATATTATCTTTATAGTATATTTGATGTGAAGGAATTCAAGTCTACAAAGTATATTCTTGGGATTGAAATTGATGAGATTTATTCATGTCTCATTACATCCCATATTTTAGTATTTTTCATATTCCATTTCCATGCAATATTATATCATTTTACCACCTTTATGTTGGATATGATTAAATATATATAAGTAATATTTAATTTAGTTTTTAGATAAAATATGTGAATAATAAATATTAGATTGTATTTATTAATATTTTCTACCATTATGCTGAGAAAATAAATATTGTAACATGCTATCGGAGGAGAAAAACATAGACTTCTTGTCACCCGTGGATGCATTTTTTAACAAATTATTTCTAGCCAATAATCACTTTTCACTATATTTGATAAGATATATTTTAATCTTTTGTTATAATAAATTATTATACTGTAATGGTCATGAATAAACAACTTTTATGCTCCCTATTATTATGGCCATGAGACAAAAAAAAATGTTCATATTATTTTGTTAAAAGCAATTTGATATATTGGTTATTTTGTATTTTATCAAGGGAAAATAGGTTTTGATGGGGCCTAAAACCCACTACAAATAGGTTTTTAAGGGACCTAAAACCCTATCATAAGAAATAAAGATGCAAAAGAAATAATTTGCAAACCATCAATAGCCAAACAAACAACAACCACTAATAAAATAACAATACAAATACAGGTTGCACAGAAACAAGATTAGAAAGGGCCTTAAACCCAAAAATAACTAGGAATTAAAAGGAACCAAGAATCCTTAATAGATCATAAACACAACTGTGTCATCTAGGCCACAACTAACCATCTGCTTAGAACAACTAGAGCTAAGCCAAAGAAGATAAACAACATAATGGTGTAGAACACCAACAAAACCTTGATTTTCAATAGTTCCAACAAATCCAAACTCCCCACCTCCATAGGGGAATTAGAGAACACATCAAAACCCTAGGGAACAATAGTCATCTTCTAGCACCATTCCTCCTAAGTTTCCAACCCAAACTCCTTATCAATAGGAGAGGGCTCCCCTCTATATGAGAGGATGAGAAATGAACCCATACTACCAAAGACAACACTCTCTAACACACACAAGTTCCACCTCAATAGGAACAGGTAGAGATGGAGAGCTCTTCCAACCAATCCAACAACATCGAGCTCCACCTCAATAAGAGAGGGCTCCACCTCAATAGGAGCAGTCTCCACCTCAATAGAAGACACCAACAGTATAACCTAGAAGAAAGGAACTCTAGTAGACAGGGCACACCCAACATCCTTTGACTACAAGAGCAACATAAACAAGAAGAAAAATATAGAAAACACCATAGCCATTAGCAGAAAAAATAGGAAAACTTGAGCCTTCGAAATAAAAATTTGGATAAGCTTAGCCAACAAGAGGACAATAGCCCCAACCTTTAAAAATATCTTCAGAGTCTAAGAGGGGTTGAGAAAAACACAAGATTTATAAATCTAGGTAATGATGATCCTAGACAAAAGCAACAAACAAGCAGAGAAAGGGACAGTCAATACTTCCTTAGGAAAAAATTGAGTTATGAAAGAACACAACCCATCCAGGGAAACAAATTCAAGGAATGGTCCAAGCTCCCTATCTACCAAAAATAGACCAACCCCCAACAACAAGAAGAACATAACAGACCATAAGGGGACCAAGCCAACAGAGAAAATCAGCCAGAACAAAAAATTCAAGTAGAAAAAAAAAGAGAGATACCTTCCTCCACCAGAAAAACATCCACAACAGAAACATGGAGAAAAAATCACCACTCCATCTTAGTATTTATACTAAAAAATACATTAATCACAACTCTCCAAAGACCCTATCCTAACCACCAGGGGATCTAATTGGAAACAGACCTGAGGAGAAAAGGCACACACCCATCTCTAACATAGAAACCCAAATAGCTAACAATAGTAAAGAAAAGAAGAAAAATAACCCTCAAACTAGCTCCAACATAGAATAACACCACACACAAAGGAATCCTAGAGGATAAGGGCTCCAACACAACACCATCTACCAAAAATAGACATGGACCAAACAACAACAAACCATCCACTGTCAGCAACCCTATTGCTTCCTTACGAACTCCAAAAATAAAACCAACTGAAGACTTCAAACTTCTACTCCCGCTCTTCTTCCTACTTTGCCACTCCAAACAACAACCCACAACTTCTTTCACTGACAACAAATCACCTATCATCAACTCTGCCACTTCCTTGCCGACTCCAATAAGCCAGTCGTCGGGAAGTACCAACCACAACCCATTTGCCTCATCCTTAGAATCAACATCTCCCTCACCCTCTGTAATAGGGGAATTCAAACGCCTACCCTTGCCCCTTTTCTCTCTGCTCACCATCAACTCGTCTCTAGATATATTGGTTATTTTGTTATCAAATGAACCTGCCATGTTTTTTTTAGATAAAAGGAACAAGGCCTATAATAGTATTATTATTATAAAAGTCTAATATTATATAACAACTCTAACAATAATCTAAGAATAATAAAGGGACATAAAATTAAAAAATCACATGCTAGTACTACACATACAACTAAAAATATGTTGTCAAAACATGTAGAGTATACTATCTAATTTGTAGAAAGTCCCATGCAAAAATTCCATGTTAAGAATATCTTAGTTACATGATTCTCTCATTTGAGATCTAATTTTGTGGAGAGATCATAGGGAAGAATTGTGTAAATTATTAATATCTCATTTCTTATATAATACATAAGAAATGGCGTGAGAAGGGGAATGTATTTTTTTAGAAAAAAAATAATACACAATAGTTGGTTTGAACTCTTAACGAGTTTGCAGTAAATTATTTTTGTCACATCATGGAAGGAGAGGAGGGCCAACTCTCTTGAAATGGGGGTGATGTTAATTTTTATGTTGTGTTTTCCTTTAATATCATAGTTTGTTTTATTTATTAAAATGTGTGAGTAACTTTGTGATTGCTAATGAGAGTTCTTTTCATTTACATGTTTTCAGTTTAGTTTTAAATTATTTATTTCATAGGACTATAGTTGTAGAAATTTGCATAGTTTTGGAAGACTACAGTTCCTATCGCCTACATAGAGTTCCTGTAGCAACCTGTACAATTCATGTAGCATATTTTACAATAGTACAAAATTTTTGTAGTAAGTTAAATGAGTATTTTTATGTTGTATTTGCATTTAATCTACACTCATCTCACAACCTATAGCCCTTGCGCATATATCCACAACTTTCGTAAGTTTATACTCTCAGATTGACACTTAGACCAAATTGAATTTAGTTATTAAACATTAAATCTATTTCACTCTTTACCCCAGTTCTAGCCTAGATCAAAAATCTTGATAGTGATCAAGTACACGAAAATTTTGGTTGATTCAAGATAAGTATGTGGATACCATTTTATAAAAAAGTTGATATGCATGATTGTAATCTATTGAGTATTTTATTTCATGTTGGTACACCAATTATTATAAAAATGTGTCCTAAATTTGATGATGATTTTATGGGATGTGATGAGACCAAATATTAGCTAGTTTTTTGTTGTTTAAATTCATGCTTTCAGACATTTCCAGATACTTATTCATATACATTCCTAAAATTATCTATCTTTTTATGTCTTTCGTGCAACTTGAACCAGGTTTTGATGTATGGAATTATGATAATGATATGATGGTAATTGCATAATTAGATGTGTGAATGTGTGTGGAATGCAGTGTGGATCTATGTTTAATTTATGGTTATTAGTATTGTGTATATGTTAGATGAATTAAATCTTTGTAGCCAAGAAGCCAGAGTAAGCAAAATGTGTGGCAATGGAAAAAGTATCCCTTCTACTTTTCCTTGCTTGTTTGGGACCTCCTTGTAGACTAGGCTTAATGGTGCCTTGATTTAGTGTTGTAATGTGTTTGACACATTCACATTAGGTCTTGGGCCCTTGTGAACTAATGAAGATAAATGGTACCTTGCTAAAGTGTTGTGAAGTGTTGTAACACACTTTCACACTTTTTTGAGGTTTTATTAACTAACTACAGCTAATAAATCTATTTTTAACCTTAAGCACATGCCTTATCTAAAGTGTTGTAAAGTATTGTAACACACTTTCACACTTTTCTAGTGTTGTCATTAATAATTGTACTTATTTATGCTTTAATTGGCCTTATTTTGCATCCACAAGCCTCATTTAATGCATCTTTTTTAGGATAATCCTGACATAAATCAATATCCAATCATAATTCAGGTGTTTTTAGGTTATGTGGCCTAGATTTAGTGATCTATGACTCATTCACCACCTTGGGTGAATGAGTCCCACCTAGGTTTTTGCGTCTCGAACCTAGTTTCACACCTTTTTAAGCATTGGAAAGTGAGTGTGCTTTATGTCCTAAGTAATACAAAAGTACATTAAAATGGAAATAATTGGAAAGTGGGTGTGCTTTATGTCCTAAGTCATTAAATCCATCTCACACATGTTTTCAAGAGAGAAAATTGTATTAAAGGAAGATTACAAGAATTCAGTTGCTGCTCAGGATGATGATCCTATATTTACCCCTATGTTCATGCGGTTTAGAAATGTTGATCATGGTTGTTGAAGGTTGTTATATCCAAATTTTTGGCTATTGGTTTGTTGTGGAGTTCGAGTTTTGTTCACTAGTTGTGAACTATGTTTTTCTGTGTTCTGGTTTCAAGGTCCAGGAGAAAAGTTTTTGGTCTGTATTTCTTTTTGATGAAGTCTTTTAACTTGCGGTTTTAGAGTTAAGATGTTCTAATTGCATTGAAGATATTTTTGGTTTCTAGAAGTTTTGAGCTTAATTGTTTTATGTGTTTTACATTGGTTTGGTCGACCGTGTGTCAAACACTATCTTCAAAGTTAATGAAGCATGTTGGATCTATTTTGGGTCCCAGTGAAGTGTGTGTTTGGGTCGCTCTCATTCTAATTCCACCCTCAGATGTTTTGGAGCTGACCTAATTTGAATTTGAAGTTGGATTAGCCAACTTTGAATCTTTAAAGGTTGGAGATAGTATAAATATAGGATGAGCTAGTAATGAAAAACATACAAGAGAAAAGAAGATAAGTGAATGAGTAGATGTGATATTGATGTTATTCAGAAACTGTGTGAATTGTGTGTGGTAGATTAGTTCAAAGATTAATGCTAAGTTTACAGATGTAGTGAGTAGAAGGAGAACTCTATCATTC
>VDFB02196094.1:0-24506 GCA_007258455.2 Sequoia sempervirens | reverse complement strand
GATCAACAATGTTGACAGAAATTATGGGACAAAATGCTATTGCTAGCATTCTAGGCATACAGAATGACATAAAAATTTGACTAAGTCAAATACAGATTGAATTTTGTAATCCAAATCTACGAACTATGTTAGCAACAAGTTTCAGCAACATCAAATCATTAAAATTGAAATTAAATTAATGTCAACGAGTAACCAAAACAAGTGAATGTTACTGACACACATTGGAAAGAAATATTAGCCTCTGTTAACCAGCTGAAACCTCAGCAATCCAAAGAAAGAATACAGTTAATAAGATATATTAATCAAGAAAACTTGGTAGAGAGAATAAACATTTATTCTCAATAGCAAATCACTCTTGTCATCTAAGCTGAGAAATGTAAAATTAACACCAAGAATATCCAAAGAATATCATCTATTCAAAGGCAAGGGCTAACATGGCCTTGGGCAGTAATCTTCAATGCCATCAAAATCTTTCCACTATGACAGGAGCAGACCACTCATGCAAAAACATGCAAGTTTGAGAAACCCTGAGGTCCAAACTTAACTGAGATATATCAGACGATTTTGTCCAAGTGGAAGCCCAGAAGTCATAACACACAAAACCATCAGAGGAACCAAAGAAGAATGTGATTGGAGAGGAGGTGCCACCAAGACTTAGAAAACAATTAAAAAACAATTCCCAAAAAATTAAAATAGAGCTACAAAAGGATATTGCACCTGCTAAACGCTCTATCATGTTCTTAATGTAGCTCTACTTCTAATTTAGGAACAATTGCATAGCTGTCTTCTAAGCCTCGGCACCTCCTCTTCCATCATGCTTTTTTGGTTCCTATGATGGTGGTATGGTAGTATTAGGCATGGGATTCTTCCAGAACAACATTAACTGATGTTTATGTGTTTACCAAGCTTCCTCTTGGACAATGTCAATTCTCATGTCAGAACCCTGGTGGTTCTCAAATTGAAACCCTGATGGATTTTTTGTTTGTTTTGCAAGTTTTTCGTTTTTTTGTATTTTTGAGGGTTTTTGGACAAAATAATAAATGCTGCGATTTTCTAAGAAATTGCAAATAAAATCTAAATAAATTCAATATTGCAATTTTATGCTCAGATATGATAGGCACCTCAATGTATTTAATTTCCAGAGCAATTACAATGATAAAGATGAAGCTATAAATGAAATACAACAAATTTATTGATGAAAAACCTGATTTCTCATGATGGCGGCTGTAATAAATGCTAAGGGTACGGCCAGTAATAAATGAATCCTCCAGACTCTGAATACAATGCCAGATCTCCAGTAAATGCCTAAGACAAAGCCAACGCCTCAAGCTGAGAACCAGAATCTGAGAACAAGAGAATAGTCTCTGAAGAAATAAGTACGGCCAGCAAGTACAGTAGTACGGCCAGTCTGCAGCAGCAATAACAATGGTACGGACTTCCAAGAAAGATGCCCAATCTCTGAATGAAGCCTTGTGATGAAGTCGCCTTAACAATCTGATGATTTCCTCTGTAAAACTCTGAATGAATATCTCAATAATCTCAAACTGTGATCTCTGGATGAAATCACCAAGTGCCAGCTTCAACTGATATTTCACAGCCTCAGTCTACCTGATTCCTGAAGAGTTTTCGTTCTCCAGAAACGATCGTCTGCCAGAAACCCTAGGGTTTGCAAACTCCAATGCTCAGAGCAAAATTAAGACAAAATTGAATAATAACATGATAGTTCGATTTTGCCTGTGAAAGGTATATATTGCCTCTTTGAAAAAAGTCGACCCAAATCACCTTTAAAATAATCATTTAAATTAATGATTTAATTTGCACTTTTGACTTAGGAAAAACAATTAATCATTGGCGTCCCCTTTTTAATGAATATAAATACTCATTAAGTCACCTTTTAATAATATATTATAAAGTACAATTAAATACTTTATAATTAAGCCAAATAATTAAATATTTAAATATTTCAATAAAGTGACTTTAATATAAAGTCAAATTATTAAATATTTAATAACTCCTTAATTACTCCTTATTCCTCCGTCAAATCAATCAACTGCTGAACTGGGTCGAATCTGAGTTGAATAATTGCACCAGGGGCCCTGCCCGAAATAGCAGCTTCCGCCTGACCTAACTTTCTAAAAATAGAAAGTTCCTGAAAATGCACTCCGGAAGATTCTGCGAAGGCCCAACCTGACACAACTGCAAACTGGAGCTACCAAACACTGGATAACGGCCTCCGATGATCCTCTGCACACCCTGTCAGCTGACGAGGATCGAAATTATAGGCTAACTCCTCGACAAGCAGTGTCAGCTAAAACGGGGACATGATAAATTTCTCCCCGGAATTCACACTTGTCCTCAAGCAATCTCGCAAATACAGCTCTGCAATCGCGACCACCTCGATCCCAAGGATAGTAATGACAATGTTCACGGGCCACAATCGCCTCAGAATCCCAATTTCCATCGGACAAGAATAAAATACTATTCTATTAACTCGCCAGTCCGGCATAGGATCAAGTCTCTCAGAAGGAGGCAAGTCAAACGACAAGCAACACTTACCCCCTAAAACTGCACGAGATATACTATCATCCAGCATATCAAGTACGTGCATACCACTACTGTGCACCTGAAACAAATCATGTATATGCGGATTAATCATGAAGCTATATGCACTCTGCACCATATACACACTGTGATACTCCTCCGTGAGCTGAGTCTGAAATCCCAGTGCACTAGTAGGATCCCAAACGCTATCATCACTCTGCTCAAGACCAGGATCAGGTGAGTTACCCATATCAAACTCAAAAAGCGGATTGTCATATGTAGATATAACATTTGTCTCAAACAATGGATTGGTCACAAACGGAACCAAACCACTGGGCTGATCCCAAACGGTTGCCTCAGAACCCCCGGGGTATTGAGCATAACCATGCATGGTCTGCACAAAATCCTCCTCTACCCTCGCGCTCTTCCCACCAACGATAGAGATAGAACGAAGGCAGCCATCTGTAATACCCCTCAACACATATTTCTTGCCCTGTACCTCAAATCTCATCTCCATTTTAGGCAAGTTGAGGGTGAACACACTGATATCCTGCAGCCATCTCATACCCAACACTAAATCCATCCCTCCTAAGTTGACAACATAAAAATCTGCCTGCAACTCATAATCATTCAGCATGAGAGTGAGATTACAAATCCGCCGAGTGCAAGTGAGTGTATATCCATCTGCCACCCGAACTCTGAATCCAGCGAAATCCTCTGTCTGGAGTCTACCTCTGCTGACGAAGCTCTCATCAATGAAATTGTGTGTAGCTCCAGTGTCGAGCATAGCAATACATCGTTGTTCTTCCACTGATCCCCTAAACCTGAATGAATCATCCCGTACACTCGTAGATAACACCAACGGGGATAAGTTGGCATCGGGCCCAAACTCCGTAGAAGCATTCCCTGCCTCCGCATGTTCTGAAACAACCTGCTGGTCTGAATCATCAGACTCGTCATCATCATAGTAAACCCACATGGTGCGGTTGGCTCTGCCTTTCGGTCTCAAAGGACAATCGTGCTCCTTGCTGTAGGGTGCTTTGCACCAATAACAGAGTTGTTTCTTTCTGCACTCCTCCCGAGTTGCATCATCAATTCTCGCAACTGGTTTCCTTTTAGGCTCTGCAACTGGTGTATGACTCTCCTCAATAGGCAAGTTATTTGTTTTAGGCGGAAATTGTTTCTTCGGAGCAGCAAGCTCCATACTCCTTGCCTTCCGCATCGCCTCCTGAAGTGTAGTAGGATCAAACGCCTTGACCCAGCCTCTCATGGGTTCTGTCAAACCCTCAACGAAAAGTATGATAAGTCTCCGCTCTGAAATCCCCGTGACCATGACTGCCACTCTCTGAAACTCACTAATGTATGTATCCGTACTACCGTCTCATTCACTGTTTGTCAATCCTCAAATATAATTCTCGAACCTTCTTGTCAAATCTCTATCACCTACAGTGAATCCCTCGGGAGTAGGTATTAACCGCATGATGGCCTAACGTATACATGCCATGGTGCCACCAATCGTGTGCTACTCCGTCCAGATGTAAAGTGGCAAATTTAATTGCCTCATCCTCCTACATAGGCCTAAGTGACAAGTAATTGTCCAATTTCTGGACCCAAGACCTAGCTGATGTCTTCTCTGACCCATCAAAATATGGCAGCGTAATCTTGCTCACCGCATACTGCAAGTCTCTATTCACCTGTGGCTGCTGTTGCTGATGCTGTGGGGGTCTACGATCAAATCTACCTCCTCCTCTGGGTTTATAGACATCTATAAACTCATGAAATGTAAGTGCCTGTCGGATCTCAGGCGCTAAAGACATGTACTCGCCATGAAATCTCGTCAAGTCTGCCACTGACATGCCATTGTGTGGCTGAAACTCCTGATGCTGTAGATGATGCTCGGCCCCTGGAGTCTGAGGTGGAGTCTCCCTAGGTAAGAAAGTAGGCTGTCCTGGCCTACGCTCCTGATAGATCGGAGATGGCTGTCTAGGTGCTGATGCTAATGGCTGATCCACTCAAGCAGCCCCGCTTCGCTCGTCTAATTCAATGAAGTGGTCGTGGGTGTGTGCATCGTTTAATGGTACCTATCACCAGACATCATATCCATCATTATCGTGTTCCCCTTCTCAACTCTACCGCTGATATCACTGCATGCTTTCCCCTCGATCCTCGCGAAGTCTCTCGAGGAAGTCTCCACGCTCTCGCCATTAGGTTGGTAACACTGCTTACCTTACCGCCTCGAATCGGATCTCTCAGGAAAACCAAAGCACTCCTCGATATTGGTTCTGGCCTTTCGTGGATTTCAGTGGGATCTGCCCCAATCCTCGTCTTTGCCTGTCCTACACCTCTGGTATACTGAATAATATCTTGGTTCATAAAAGGCAACCCAGAAATGCACTGTATTCTGAAAAAGCACTGAAAAAGCACAGGATGGCAGGAGATCTGTGCTCTGATACCACTGTCAGAACCCTGGTGGTTCTCAAATTGAAACCCTGATGGATTTTTTGTTTGTTTTGCAAGTTTTTCGTTTTTTTGTATTTTTGAGGGTTTTTGGACAAAATAATAAATGCTGCGATTTTCTAAGAAATTGCAAATAAAATCTAAATAAATTCAATATTGCAATTTTATGCTCAGATATGATAGGCGCCTCAATGTATTTAATTTCCAGAGCAATTACAATGATAAAGATGAAGCTATAAATGAAATACAACAAATTTATTGATGAAAAACCTGATTTCTCATGATGGCGGCTGTAATAAATGCTAAGGGTACGGCCAGTAATAAATGAATCCTCCAGACTCTGAATACAATGCCAGATCTCCAATAAATGCCTAAGACAAAGCCAACGCCTCAAGCTGAGAACCAGAATCTGAGAACAGGAGAATAGTCTCTGAAGAAATAAGTACGGCCAGCAAGTACAGTAGTACGGCCAGTCTGCAGCAGCAATAACAATGGTACGGACTTCCAAGAAAGATGCCCAATCTCTGAATGAAGCCTTGTGATGAAGTCGCCTTAACAATCTGATGATTTCCTCTGTAAAACTCTGAATGAATATCTCAATAATCTCAAACTGTGATCTCTGGATGAAATCACCAAGTGCCAGCTTCAACTGATATTTTCAGCTACAGTCAGTCTGATTCCTGAAGAGTTTTCGTTCTCCAGAAACGATCGTCTGCCAGAAACCCTAGGGTTTGCAAACTCCAATGCTCAGAGCAAAATTAAGACAAAATTGAATAATAACATGATAGTTCGATTTTGCCTGTGAAAGGTATATATTGCCTCTTTGAAAAAAGTCGACCCAAATCACCTTTAAAATAATCATTTAAATTAATGATTTAATTTGCACTTTTGACTTAGGAAAAACAATTAATCATTGGCGTCCCCTTTTTAATGAATATAAATACTCATTAAGTCACCTTTTAATAATATATTATAAAGTACAATTAAATACTTTATAATTAAGCCAAATAATTAAATATTTAAATATTTCAATAAAGTGACTTTAATATAAAGTCAAATTATTAAATATTTAATAACTCCTTAATTACTCCTTATTCCTCCGTCAAATCAATCAACTGCTGAACTGGGTCGAATCTGAGTTGAATAATTGCACCAGGGGCCCTGCCCGAAATAGCAGCTTCCGCCTGACCTAACTTTCTAAAAATAGAAAGTTCCTGAAAATGCACTCCGGAAGATTCTGCGAAGGCCCAACCTGACACAACTGCAAACTGGAGCTACCAAACACTGGATAACTGCCTCCGATGATCCTCTGCACACCCTGTCAGCCTACGAGGATCGAAATTATAGGCTAACTCCTCGACAAGCAATGTCAGCTAAAACGGGGACATGACATCTCAACAAATGCATCTAGAAATAGTTAATTGTATGATAGTAGAGAGAATGAAAATATACAAAAACATTGACATTTATAACAATATTACATGCATTGACTTTAAAAGAACATGGGAAACAACAGAAGGCCTTTTATCGTTATCAAGTGGATAGGTACAATCGAAATTTAGCCAACAGGTTTTCAACCAGTTTAAGAGATTGCAATAAAACTCTACTGATGCAATTTGGTGGAAAGAGTTGAGCTTTAACAAAAAGCACCACCTGCACCAGACACATAAACTCCAGTTTCTGGAAATGACATCTCACCAGGCATGACAGGGAAATTGTATGTAATCATTCTTTACAAATCCTTTTTTTCAAATTATATAGAGTTCTAAATGTATAATATCACCGTCGCTCACCATCATTCACCAAGACTAGCCTTTTCTCAGTGATAGTCCCTTTCAACAAAATTAGGTGTTTTCCGTCCTTTCCCACATTGTGTAAATTTGTAAAATATATACTATAACTATAAGCATAGTTCACCATGATTAGTCTGTCATTAGCACGGGCCCCATTCAACAGAATCGGGGCAGATCATATTGTTAGTATTGAATTAAACTTTTCAAGCTTCCAATTTCAATTGAAACCAAAGTTCTTGAAATTACAAAATAAAACTAGGTGCCACATATCATTCTCTTCTTCTATAACCATAACAGAAGCTATTTTTTCTTCATCCTTTAAAAATCATTAACCATTACCATTAGTTTACACATAGTTTGTCATTAACTGTGATTCTTGTGACCTAAGCATGTAAGTTTGCATTCAATTTGATAAATAATTGCAATGTACAGTGATTAGTTTCCAGAACTAGGACCCTCACCAAGAGAAAAGTCCACGAGCTCTGCTGCAACAGCTACAGCAGATCCACTGGAAGATCCCCCAGGTACCCTTGAAGGTGCAGCTGGATTAGTTGGAGTTCCATAGTATTTATTTTCCCCATTGATACTGCAAAGATTAGATAAAATTAATATCTAAATCACACAAACTAATAGGTCTGTGATAAAATAAAAAGGTATATACTATATTGTCAAGACTCGATAGCAACTAGGAATATGAAGTTATAAATATAATCACTACTGGAATGAACAATCCTTCCATTGATTCATGATGATGTAAGGGTTCAAAAATAATAATGATTTCAAAATGCAAATTCAACTTGAACATACAGTTAATAAAGTTCAACTTCTGGTTGGAATGGTTTTGTGCATTAAAATTCAATAAGGCATATTTTCTTTAACAACAGTTTACAGAACCTATAAGTTCACTAGCAGTAGTAAATTCCAGCTTAAATGTCAACATATAATCCAAAAAAAAAAATTCTTAAGTTGAGTCATATAAACATCTATTTCAAAGAAATTCCCTCTCAAATATGGATAATGCTAGCATATGTGCTATCAATAACCTGAACTATAACTTTGTCAGATGTAATTTCATGCAAGAGATTAAAGATGTGGTAAACATACAGCTAGATATAAAGATAACTAAAATTGTAATGCGACCCAGAAAATATTTATAGATATTTGAAGATCACTGCAAACCTGTATGCCATCTCGTCCATAACAGTTCTCCCCACACATGTGGCTCCCCCTTCTATAAGAAGTGAAACAGCTGGGGCTGTATGAACAGCAGGTTCATGGGTTTTCCGCCAGTCAGGATTTCCAAAGCCAGTTACATATCCTTCTACATCAAATCTATCATCACATTAAATGGTTCCTCACTTTTATTAGTAATGAGTTCTGCCAGTACCCAGACTAAATTTATAGACAGAATCTAAACAGAAAATGGCTGTCTTACTATATGCAAAAATCTTTCAGAAGCTGGTAATTTTTATATACCTCCCATCACCTAGCAATCTGCTGTCTTCCACTACACGCTTTGGAAACTAAGACAATTAACTCAAATTGGTCCTAGTTTATTTGGCTATTTTAAAACCAAATAGAAAGAATAACAATAGTGATTAAAAAGAACAAATTACGAAGTGGTAAGCACCATAAATGCATTTCGTGTGATACAAATTCAAGACAATAAAGATTAACAGAACAACAACTGTAATCTGGACAAATAATCTACACAAAAGCCTCAAGTCCAAAGAACAAAATTGAAAGTACTGCTAACAAACCTGTATAGTAGATCCAGGCAAAAACATGACTACATGCCTTCTCACGTAGCCAATACATTGAAAAATAAGCTTTAAGTTACAGCTCAGAAAACATTATTATGTTCTAGTACAGTTCTTGTTTGACTAGTGTAGTGCTAAAAACACTTCATTATAAACCTAATGCTTTCATATAATATTTTCTAGGGCATTGCCCTGAAGTTATAAATAATGGCCAACTCTGCCTTGTCCAAAAATATCAATAAATCGTTGATTTAGCACCATCATGCACTGCACCAAGTTCAAAAATCATTTGAAGTGGCCCGGACATGTGTGCAACAAACAAAGTCTCAAAGCTAAGTTGTTGAGTCAAGTATGCTGATATGGCTGGTTACAGTCATTTATAAGTTGTTTGGTCAAGTTCGCTGGTATGGCAATTTTTTCCCTCAAGTTCAGTACAGCTGGGTAAAGTCACACTATATACCCATAATTTTTTAGAAAAACATATACAAAATTGAAAAGATAGTTGAAATAATAAGAAAAATCCAGATATGTGTTCAACAGATAGAGTTTCAAAGCTAAATTTTCGGGTCAAGTTCGCTAGTACAACAATTTTTTCCCCATGTTTGGTATGGCTGGGGACAAAATTGAAAAGACAGTTTAAACTTGATAATCATAAAGATAATTGATAATTCAACATCAAATGCCAAATCAATACAAAATACAATCAATAATCTTCATTTTGCTCTTTCATTGAAAGCATCAAAGTCGTCACTTGGTTCATTTGAACCACAAGCAACCATAATGCCACTCCCACTAGCTACATCTTATGTAGGAGCTCCTGATCCTTTAACGAAACTATGGCAATCCATGCAATTGATGCATCCAAGTTAGCACACTCAAGGTTTACAACCCAATTCTTCATCGCCCTTTTCTTGTAGTTGACTTGCTTATGTGGTAAAAGGTGAAAGTTGGAATGCATATAGACCAACTCCTACCTTTTTTTGCAGCCAACAGGTTGTACTTAGTTGAGCAAATAAAGGAGTATGTACCCCAATCCCACTCAATTGATAAAAAAACTCAACTTATTGAAACTAGAGAAAGTCAATGCAAAGTTTGTAATTATAACACATTATATAACTGCAAAAGAATACTTAGCATGTTAAAAAAACTAAAAATGTTTGCCTATAGTAGAACTTTGATTGCAAGAGGTTGCCGACACATAGAACGTTGCCCATGGAGGTAACACTAGATATGAGCATCCTTGTACTTGTCTGGAAGAGCGATTAGACTATAATTCTCTAACATGATGAAGCTACTAAACTCACCCACAACAATATTCTTCAAATTTGGATCTAGGAAGATTCATTGCAATGCATCCTTGAACACATTAGCAACTTTTGCATCTCTATATGGCACCACTCTCTTGGGAAAAGCAAGTGTCTTTGTACTATAATATTTCAAAGACAATGCAAACGCAAGGAGATGCAAGGATGTGATCATCTTGTTCTAACAATCAACAATGATTCTTAGCACCCTTTTAAAAAATACTTTTGTGGAATCAACCTCAATTTTTTCAATAATGGAGTCCCTGTCAACATATATTTCTCCCAAATGCGACCAATCCGTGTGAGCAAACCTAATCTTATTCATGATGGACTTGATGAAACTCAAGATGTAGTCCATGTAAGCCCAATCATCATCCAAGATCAATGATTTGACCTTTTGGACCCTCTTTGAATTTATTTACCTCCACATAGTTCAAAGGTTGCTGATGACCATGGAGCTCAATATGCTCATCTGCAATGTCCCTTGCCTCATTCTGAAATGCCCTATTAATGGGCCTCTATTGCAGGAAAGGGAGGGGATTTTGTTTTCTTGGGAAGGCAGTGTCACAATGAATAAATGTGGGGCAGCCACTATTGAAGAAATGAAAGATGGCCTTATAGGTGATCTATGCAATCCTTTCTTGGATAAAGGATGGTGTTTAGAGTTTGCTCTCTCAGTCATAATATCTATTTTGCTTGCCCTCCTATATGAGAGAGTTTGTTCCTTGGGCAGTCCATTTTTGTTTGGCCCTAGACAAACTCTAATCCCTTGGTCAACCATAGAACACAAGTGAGCTTTCACCCAACTATACAATCCCTTGTAGTCATTATTGCACCGACTATACCTAAGAAAGTGCTCACCTCCTAGGAGCTCCTTAATCATTGTCACATGTCTCCAAACAAGGTATCCTTGGCCACTGAACTTGAATGATCAACAATCTTTATGTGAACAATAATAAACCTGTACCCACATGTTTTGAAAAGAACGAGGAAAATCGAGAAAAAAAAACAAAATGCAACTCCCTAAGCTACATCAACATATAATAGGAAAAAAAACACAATATAACCCAACAATACATTAAAAATGAAGAAGAAATCGAAAAACAACATTAAATCATTTAAAAGAAAACATAGGAAGCTTGGAAAAAAATATTAAAAATTAAAATAAACTTACCCTTGAACAAGGAATTCCGTAGGTGCAAACTATTTCATCCCTTAACATTTATGAAATGCTCCTTCAAACCTTTGCAATCCTTCACCACTCAACAATCCAGCAATCTTTGCTCTTGAAAAATACAAGTTTGGGTAAGTTAGAATGAAAGTTAAGTTGTGTTTTTGTTTTGTGTTTGTGTTTTAGGCTTTGAGATTAGGGGAGCATGGACTTAGATTTGATGATAGTGGGGGGGTAGAGGTTGGTGGCACAAATAGATATGGTTAAAACTAGAGTGGAGGTCGGGGATAGTGCCTCCACTACCATGTAAATATTCCTTCTTTCTTCCAAGGTTGTTATCATGACATAGAGAAACATTATAACAATTGGAGGCTTTGTAATGTCCATAGGATAATCCAAGAACACACGCCGGAGCATGCCCCAACATTCCCTGCTTCAGCAGGAGCATTTCCAGGATGCCCCCATCTGCAAGTAACAATGGGGAGGTGACAAGGGACAGATCCCTGTGGAACTATGACAAAAAGGGGTTCTTTAATTAAAAAAGATTTTTAAAACTTTAAAGGTCATTCAGCCGTTGTGTCCACCCAAGGTACCTCCAACTTCCTAAATTAAAGATACCCTAGGCAAACCCCTGACAGACTTGGACCCAAACTCATTTGAGATGGGTACGGGGGTTGGAATGGGCATACCCAGCAACTTGGTTTTAAAGGAAAATAGAAGTTCGACACTACTCAAATATGTGGCAGCCTTTCACCAGTTTAAAGTGTTTTAGGGTCTAACAAACTCCTAAGTATTAGCCCATTCTTGATCTCCCAAATGCTATGATCTAACAGCTTAATTTCCTCATTGCACAAGTGAATCCAAACCACAATATCAAAATAGTGTCATGTGACAACCTATTGTAGAAACAAAGAAAGAGAAAGTTGAATATTCTCCTTAGACCCAGAATCACCATCAATTTTATATTGAGCCCCCACTTGCCATCAAATACAGGTAAGGCATGTGCCCACAGAATAATTATAGTTAACAGGCCTCTAGCCCTTAAGCAATCATCACCTATCATGCCCCAACAAAGATCTTCTCCACAAGAATTCTCAAGTGAAGAGTGGTTATAAAAGGAAGAGATTTCAACATCCAGCAAGTTTTACATCCCTGGTGACATGTGTTCTTTGTATTTGATGGACAGTTTGGACCAATCATATGGCACAATTCAATTCTGCCACCCTTGGTTTGCTTTGTATATATAGTAGCAGAGTAGCTCTTTGTAAATATCTTTAATATTTAGAATTTTCTAACTCTTTCAGAGTTTCAATTGGAGTGCTTAGCCTTAGCATTTACCTTTTTACAATCTGATGCTGTCTAGCCATGAAAAGCATATGTAACCCATGTCACAAGGTTTGTGTTCACATTCGTCTTTGGCAAGGTTAAAATTCAGATCAAATTCAGCCAAGATAAAATTTGCCAAAAAAAATCATGATTAAATTTGACTAATATAAATCTATAGATTTTTTTAATATAAGGAATAATGTATTAAATTTTATAAAAATAAAAATAAAAACAAAACCTAGAAACAAATAACACTTATCCCCTATTTTTGCCTCCCACAGCTGTGTCTTGCAAAGTAAGGGAGAATGGTGGCATATCGATACCCTCTAAATTATTCCACATTCCATGCCTAATCGCTGGGAATCCAAGTAAGCCTTTGGAAGCATTTATCAATCCAAACCAATATCTCTTTCTCACTGTCGAACAGCCTTGTCCCTGGCTCAGAAAGGACCTCTCTCACTCATCTCATTCCCAGGGGTTAGCTGACAGTGTACAACACAGCAACAACACTTAAACACGGCAATCAGCAATGTCCACATCTGCGACAGAGACCACCCAACACTATACACCAGACTGTCAACAAGATACTAAACATTCTTGCAAGACAAAGATGCACCCACAAAATAACAGTGAAGCTCAAAAAAAAATTCTCACAAAAAATCTGGAAAAAGTTGATAAAAAACACATCATTAAAATATATTTTAATTAAAAATTCTAAGCCCTTTTCCATAAGAATTTTAAGTCAAACTGAAATGGCTTTTTGGGGTTTTCTTTAAGTTCCAACAGATTTCGAACTTTTTGCTTGAAATTTGGCAAACCTGTGACATAGTATGTAACTATATATTTTGAAGCAAATAATCAAGATCTTGTGGTTTCTTTCTCTACTCTTGGTCTAAAATTATCTATGGATGGTTCATCCATTGCAATGTTAACTCTTACCTCTTATATTTGAATGAGTTATGCTTAACTTTAGCATCAGATTCAGATAGTTAGTGTTTTGTGTGATTTAATTCTGTTGAAGGTATTTTAGATCGACTATCTTCACACATGCCCTCTTTCTATTTTCTCAGTTTAGCTTCAACCCTCCTTTTTTCCCTTGCATTTTTAGGTGAGATTGGAGGGTCAGCACACTCCAGTGGTTGTTTTTAAGATTTGACGACTGTATCAGAACTTCCCATATGCATCAAACTAGATTGCAGGCACAATCTCAATCAGGCAGTGTGGCAAGTCAACAACTGCAATAGCAAAGTCCTTATGACAGAATTAAAGGTGCACAAGAGTTATATGAAGCATTTGAACATTTTTCTATGAAATTTTGTATTGTTATGGTTCCTAAATTCCTCTTCTTCGATATGTTTAAGGGGGACCAGTCTTGCTGAAGAGTTTTGATTGATTGGAAAAACACTTTAAGCATTAACAAGTTTACATCTTTTATATTCATCATAGAATCGAAATGCCAGTTAACCTCAACCTCAATGCTCGTCTAAACAATGCTACTTTTCCTGTGAATAATCCCAAGACCTGTGTGGTTTTCAATCCAGTTGTTGACGTTATACCAATTATCCCTGTGTTCTTTTTCTATTAGCCTTCGCTTCTGAACTGCCATGAATTTTCAATAATCTTAAAGAAATCTTTGATTCCATTTTGTTAAAGAAGAAAAATTCACTTGATGCAAAACGAAACATTTATTGTTTCAATAATTTCATCATATACATTGATCTTAATCACTGTTACTAACCAAAATTTGTAACTGTTCTCCCTTGTTCGCTGCTTTTTATGGAGCATCAGTTCCAATCTGGTTTCCTTCATATCAAAATACTGACATCCTACATTCAATCCTTTTTAATTGGTCTAAGACTCTAAGTCAATTCTGAATCTATCATATTTGGAGTGCGGGCTGTTAGATATTGATAGGAATATGCCATCCCCAGCGATAGAGGAAATATCAATTAGATTTATTAAAAAAGTGTATAGCTGTGAGAATTTTCAATGTATTTCATTTTCTTTAAAATATATTCTCTTTTAGACAATTGATATAATTGTTCCTACTTTTTGTTTGTAAAAATTATTAGTTTGTTCGTTGTGACGATTTGAACTGGGACTTGAGTCCCTTCTTACCTTCTTCAATTCCGGGAAAAGGCAAAAGACAAACAAAACAGATCAAAATTTTCATCCGTTTCCAATTTTTGAGATCAAATTAATATTAATTTTCATAAACATGAAACCAGTGCTTAGTCTTACAGTACCAATATTTAAATAAAAAGATTAATTATCCATACCATCGTCATTCTCATAAAGATTTCCGAGATTACATAATGCATGCTCCAAATTTGTTTGTTTTGAAAGGAGTGATGTTTTCATTTCTCTGTTTATCTTCACATTTGCATCGTACAATCCAAGACGAAACTCTAGGTGTAAACACTAGTGAGCAATAAAGGTTTATAGGTTATAAAAATGGTCTTTGACTGTAAGAAAAAAAATATTTTCTACAGGCTGTCGGGATTCACATCAAGTGACTGAACCGAAAGGAGCGATTCAAACACTAGTACACACAATCTATATAACGGATAAGCAATTCAGGGCTTTGGTCCACTCAACGGTAAAGCGATCACAATGGATAAGATAAACTGCAAATAATTTTGTTTTCTTTAAACGAAGAGAACATACAGTTCTTTTATTGCAAAGACAAGGCCCGTAAGAGGATACGGGGCTATAGAAGGGTCGGGCTGAGGGGGCGGAAGCAACTGAATTCGTTCAACGAATGCACCGAAATCTTCCTTAATTGTCTTCTTCCTTCTGTGTACCGCTAAGACTATCCCAGCTAATCCCAATCCCACCAAAACAATAATATTTGCAGCAGACGACATTTTTGGTGGACAATTTAGCAATAAATTCGATCTAAAACATTTCAAAACCGATAATAAATAAATCCGTTCACAAGGGTCTGAGAAAATATAATCACGGGCCCAGGGCCTGTTAAGAGTTAGTAAAATAGTCTCTGATGTGTCCAAGAAACCCTCGCAGAATAATTTACAGTGGATAAATGCGCGAAGAGAAAATAGACAGACCACATATTTTGAAATGGAACGCTTAAGCCTTAATACTGATGTATATTTGGGTGTAATTTTATTTGTCTAATCATTTAGAAATTAATTGTATTGTTTACATATTTTCTTATCTATTTTATTCAATAATCTATCTAAATAATATCAAGAGATATTTTGTTCAAGTCATTTAGAAATTAATTTTATTTGTATGTATACTAGCTTATCTATCTTATTCAATAATCTATACGTGGAGAGATATTTTTGTTGAGTAGATATTTTTGTTGGACTAATTTAGAAATTAATTTTATTGTTTGTATACTAGCTTATCTATCTTATTAAATAATCTATCTAAATAACGTTTAGAAATATTTTTGTTGAGTAGATAATTTTGTTCGGGTCATTTAGAAATTAATTTTATTTTTTGTATACTAGCTTATCTATCTTATTGAATAATCTATCTAAATAACGTCCATAGATATTTTTGTTAAGTAGATATTTTTGTTCGAATCATTCAGAAATTAATTTTATTGTTTATATTAGATAGACCACATATTTTGAAATGGAATGCTTAAGCCTTAATATCGATGTATATTTGGGGGTAATTTTATTTGTTTAATCATTTAGAAATTAATTTTATTGTTTACATACTACCTTATCTATCAATAATCTATCTCAATAATGTCAAGAGATATTTTTGTTCAAGTCATTTAGAAATTAATTTTATTTGTTTGTATACTAGCTTATCTATCTTATTCAATAATCTATGTAAATAATGTTCAGACATATTTTGTTGAGTAGATATTTTTGTTCGAGTCATTCAGAAATTAATTTTATTGTTTATATACTAGCTTATCTATCTTATTCAATAATTTATCTAGCTTATCTATCTTATTCAATAATTTATCTAAGTAACTTGGAGAGATATTTTTGTTGAGTAGATAGATTGTCGTGAGTATTTATATTATTAATACACAATATTATTTTATGTGTGCATAATTTTCTGTATTTTTTGTATATGATCACCTATATATTTAATATGAAAATAATTTTTAAATTTTTATTATATTATAATTATTATTTAAGAATTATGATTCAAGATATTTATTTTAAATAGAAAACAATAATGAAAGATATTAATAATAGAAATATAAAATATTTTATCTATGTAATTTATTGTGTAATTTTGAGAAATAGAAATTAATAATAGTCAAATAAAGAAAATGGAATTTAATTTATACAATGGCTAATTGTATTGAATTCATAAGTATATTTATAATAATATTTTTTACATTAATTTAATTTAATTTATAATAATGATTTTCTACATGGGTTTATTTGATATGTAAGTAAATATGATTTTATTTATACAAATGATAAATTATAATAATGATTTAATTTTATTTATAATAATTGTATGAATTTAATTTATACAAATGATGATTTACAATTTAATGATTTTTACACCAATTTCTTTGACATAGAAGTAAATCTAATTTTATTTCTATTATTATATAGAAATATATTATTAGGTAATTATTTTTGTGACATTAAAATATTTTTAAAAATAAATCAATTAACTTATTTTCAATGAAAAATAGTAATGAAAGATAATAATAATAGTGATCTATAATATTTTATATGTGTAATTTATTGTGTAATTTTTAAAAATAGAAGTTAATAATAGTCAAATGAAGAAGAATGATTAAATCTTATTATGTGTAGATGTGGTATCTAAAAGAGGAAGCACAAAAAATATATGAATGGAATGAAAAGACATGGAGAAGTTTTGTGAACACTTTTTAAATTACACCCAAATCCAACAATTCAAACAAATACACCTTAACATTTATTGGCAAAAATCTATTTGACAAATTCTAATAACAGTTATGTTGTCAAGGGTTTAGGGCTATTATGTTTAGCCTTGCACTAAACATGCTTGGAGTGGCAGTGAAATTTTTTATGGTAAAAGGTTGAGTAGAAGGTTGTGATTATTAAGTGCTAGTAGAGGGATATTAGTGAGCTCTTAGTGTGCAATGAGGGTTTGGGGTATAAGAAATTGTGATTGATTCATTTTAAGAAGCTAGATAACAATACCTTAATAATATGTGACTAAACACAAGGAAAGAGTTATCTCGCCTTTATGATGAGTAGAAATTGTATCAAGAACATACATTGAAGCATCATTTGTGATTCTTTTAGAAAACAAGTTTCTTGAATCTAAAATTAACTAAAATTGGAGTAAACTATAACATTTCATCAACTATAAGCCTTGTAAGAGCTATGGGAACAATTCCTTTATAAGATATGGCATTCTTATTACATGTAGATATAGTATGTACAAGAGGAAGTACATAAAACATGACTGTTGTAAAACAGAAGCAATTATTTCATTATAAGCAGCTAAAATAGAAGCCAATAGATCCACATCAACGGGAGAGAAATAAAAAGATAAACATCGCATGATTTTAAGAGGAAAATTATTAAAACACATTCAAAGCTACAACTTAAACACAAAATTTTCCAATTACAAAGCTTGAGCTTGACTGAACGTAATCTTCTTTTGATTTACCTTGTGAAATTTTGAACATAAGTTTCATAACCACTTTAGCTAAACAACAGTTTCAGCATAAGCTTAGCATCCACTATCATTCAGCATAAGCTCAACATCCACTATCATTCAAAGTTTATGTGCTCAAGACACACATTTATAGGTTTTCAATAAAGAGCTTTTTAGGGATTTAAGAATAATAATAAAATATCTCAAAAAATAATAATTTAAAGCTATTATATTCTTATCGATAGGAAAAGTGGAAAGAAAATTACTTTAAAGAAAAATAGTCCTAAAACAATAATAAAATAAATAAATGGCCTAAAATAGGCATCCTTTGCTCAAAGGAGCCACTACTAGAGTTGATAATTATTTGATATGGCCATTGCTAAAAATACTCTTTTTTTTTATTAGGTAAGCAGGGTTTTGAAAGGGCCCTAACCCTTGTACAATAGAAAGATAGATCATGAAGCACAACCAACAACAACTAACAACAAAACACACAAGACAATGGAAGAAACAACAAGACTAACCAACCTACAAACCCACCAAAATCATGGTGGCTTAAAAACTTGTTCCAAAGAACTTTGTTTTATCTCAAAACAAGGATCCTTCTCAAAACTAACTTTTTTGGGAAGGAGATGAGGCATGCAATCACTGGCAGAACCTTCCCCCATCTTCAAAGCATCTGATGGAGAACACTCTTTTAAGATAAGTTGTCAGAACTTCTTGGCGATCCTCCTTGGCAGATATAGTTGATTATCTATCTTCTTCCTTTAGGATTAAATGAGTCATCCTTTGCAGCTTGCTTATTTTATTTCTTCTTCCAAACAAAGTGATGTTTCTTGTTCTTGTGACAAGAAGTGGAAAAATGACCCGCTTGACCACAACAAAGACAAATAATAGAGGATTCTTCAAATACTAACTATTGAACCCAGACACCAAATTTGGAGGACAAGGTAACCTAAGTGGGATGCTATAGATTTTTCTCCACAAATACATAGAATCTAGCATATAACAACAGATTTCTAAACTTATTGTTTTGATCAATAGCACTATATTTCCTGAAAGAGTTAGTAATAGACATGAAAATCTTTTCATTCCAGAATTACAAGGGAAGCCCATGTAAACAAACCCAAATGGGAAATTTGAAGGAATCAACCATAGGATTGAAACTTGGTGACCAGCTTTGAAGACTTAAACCGTTTAACCCCAAAAACCAAGGGCCATCAATCAAGACCTTAGAATAGTTCTCTTGACATGAAAAGGAAAAAAGGAAAAAGCCATTCAACATTGCAAAAACCTCTACGTTTCCATGAAGCTTCCAAATTTGAAAGATCCATCTACAAATAATGTCAATGTTGGGACGTGATTACCACAAAATCTCCTAACAAGCAAGCATCTTAACCATCCAACCATCTCCTTAAGAAGAGAATCAAAAACATCAATGGTAATATACTCAACTTCATGCAAGGTTTTGGAACTCTCATCACAACAACCTTCCTCCACCCCTCTAGGGGTAAGAAAATGGCCAGTAGCTAGAGAACAATAGGCTCAAAAATGGTGGTAGACATAACAACTTCATCAACCAATGACTAAGTTCTGCACACATCAGGAGAAACAACAACCAGAGAAGAAGCAGCAACTTCCTCCACCAACAGCTGAGACCTGCACACCTCTAGATCAAGAGAAAAGGGATAGGGAAGGACAAAATCCAAACTATCCTTCGTGTAGGACAAGGCATCTTTAGAGGGGAAAAGGAAACCTTTCCTCAAACCCAAAATCTACGCACCATCAATGGCCTCAGTCATAGGAACCTCAACAAGTTTTTTTGCCCTCTGACAAGCCTCTAATAAAAAATTCATGAGGAACTCCTATTCTTCATCTGGGAAATCCTCATCATAAGTTAGGGTAGGTAGGGAAAGATCTTCAAACTCCCACCCAACATCTGATTCCTCACAATTTGAATTAGACAAGGAAAAGAGAGCAGAGTCAGGGAATAACCTCTCACATCCCTCACAAGCATCAAAAACATCATCTCCAAAACAATCTTTAACATCATCTACAGAGAAAGCAACTGAAGCAAGGGTTTTCTACCGCAGCTATGAACAAGTAAAACCATCTTGCACACCTTTTCCCACAGCCACAAACACCTCAAGGGAGACGAGAGATAGCGCCAACGTCTTCCATCCTTTAGGCTTGAATCTGACCCACTCAGCATCCAAATCATCCACCTCATTGGCATCCTTGTCTGCAGAAGTCGAGGGTGAACAACCTGCAACAGCTAGGGTTTTCGGTGTTGAATGCTTGTATTTTCCTCCATTCAAATTTCTTATTGCGTTCTCTCAATTCAATTGAGATGTTGCACACAAATGAATTTTTTGGAAATCGGAAGCAACTTTTGACTTGAAACTATTGAACCCTTCAAACTTTGTGAAGAATTTCAAAAAACATGTATTGTTTGAATTCAAAAAAGCATTGCCAGAACACGAGCGTGCTATAACACGCTCACATTTTGTGAATGCATTGACAAAATTCAAGTGTGTTATAACGCATTTGCATTTTGATCTGCATTGAAATTTTTTTCTACTCTTTTTTTTCTCTTTCTTCTTGTTATCTTTCAGGGAAACTATATACATGAAATAAATATTTAAGTATAAGTTGACATTTACTTTCTTCTACTTTAAGTTATATTTCATGTATATAGTTTCAAGATGTTTGAGTGTGGTTTTGGATCTCTAGGATTTATAATACAAATTCTAGTTTTTGGAAGATCTTAAAAAATTTCAAATAGTCAAATTTTAGTATTTGTATTATTTCTCTCTTTATCTCACTCATTGTTTATCCCTTACACTCTAAACCTCTCTCTTACTATCTCTATCCCTTTATCTGACTCTCTCTCCCTTGAGCTCTCTCTCTCTCTCTCTCTCTCTCTACTCTCTATCTCCCCTCTCCCTCTCTCTACCTACCTCTCTATCACTCCCTACCACTCTCTCTATTTCTCTCTATCTCACCTCCCTCTCTCTCCCTCCATACTTCTCTTTCCCTCTCTTCTTCCCTATCTACTCTCTATCTGCCAATACCTCCCTACCTCTCCATCCATCACACCCTGCCACTCTCTCTCTACACCTCTCTATCTCACCTTTCTCCCTCTCCCTACCTCCCTCTCTCTCTCATTCCCTCTCTATCTTTATCTCCTCTCTCCCTCTCTCTACCTACCTCTCCCTCCATCACTCTCTCTATTTCTCTCTATCTCACCTCTCTCTCCCTCCCTACCCCTCCCTCCCTCTCTACTTATCTATATTTCCCATCTCCATCCATGATTGCCTACCACTCTCTCTCTATTGCTCTCTATCTCACCTCCAACTCTCTCCATCCATATGTCTCCCTCTCCTTCCCTCTCTACCTACTTCTCCATACATCAGTCCCTACAACTTTCTCTACACCTTTATATCTCACTTATCTCCCTCCCTTCCTCATCCCCTCTCTACTTCTCTCTATCTCTCTCTACATCTCCTTCCCTCTCTACTTATCTTTATCTCCTTTCTCCCTCTCTCTACCTACTTCTCCTTCCCTCTCTACTCATCTTTATCTCCTCTCTCCCTCTCTCTACCTACCTCTCCCTCCATCACTTTCTCTCTTTATTTCTCTCTATCTCACCTCACTCTCCCTCCCTCTCTACTTATCTATATCTTCCCTCCCGCTCTCTACCTACCTCTCCATCCATCACTGCCTACCACTCTCTCTATTGCTCGCTATCTCACCTCTCTCTCACCTCCCATTCTCTCCATCCATACATCTCTCTCTCTCTCTCTCTCTCTCTCTCTCTAAATCTCCCAACCTTCCTCCTTTATGTCTCTCCATCTTTATCTTGCTCCTTTCCTCTCTACTCGTTATCTCACCATTCTCTCTCTCTACTTCTCTCTCCCTCTATCTCTCCTTTCCTATATAATTCTCTCTATCTCCCTCTCTCCATATCTACCTCTCTCCCTCCTTCCCTCTCTCTCTCCCTCTCTCAATCTCCCCAACTTCCTCCTCTCTCTCTCTCATCTTTCTCTCACTCTCACCTTCCCTCTCTACTTTCTATCAAGCACCATTCTCTCTCTCCTTCCTTCTCTACTCTCTCTATCTCACATCTCTCTCTCCCTCCCTCCCTCCTTCCCCCTCTAATATTATTTATCTCCCCCTTTCTCTATCTTCCTTTCTCCCACCCACCTTCCATCTCTACTTCTCTCTATCTAACCTATCCCTCTCTACCTCTCTCTCTCTCTCCTTCCCTCCCCCATCTCTCTCTCAATCTCTCTACCTTCCTCCTTTGCTCTTTGCTTCTCTCTATCCTTCCCTCTATACTTCGCACTCTCTCTCAATCTCCCAAACCCTATATCGAATATCATAAATCCTAATCCATATACCTTAAACCCTACATCCCCATCCCTCGTACCTATACCTTATACCCTCAACCTATAACCTAAACCCTAAACCCTCAATCCTAAACCCAATACCCTCAACCCTATACCCAATATTCTAAACCATAATCCCTATACCCTATACACTTAACCCAGTACCCTCAACCTTGAACACTATCCCTCAACCCTATACCTTAAACCCTAAACCCTACACCCTCAACCCTCATCCCTATACCCTATACCCTCAACTTTATATCCTAAACCCTAAAAATTATCCCTCAAATCTATACCCTCAACCCTATACTTAAGCCATAAACTCTACTCTCTCAACCCTTGACCCTATACCTTATACCCTTAACCCTATACCATATACCATATACCCAATATACTAAACCCCGATCCCTATACCCTATATACTTTACCTTGACCCTCAACCATAAACCCACAACAATGAACCCTATACTTAAACCCTAACCCCTACATTCAACCTTGTGCCCTAAACCTTAAACCCTCAACCCTATACCCAATATCCCTATACCCTACATACTTAATCCTATACCCTGAACCCTCAAACCTATACCTTATACCCTAAACCTTGAACATTATCCCTCAACCCTATACTTAAATCATAAACCCTACACTCTCAACCCTTAACCCTATAGCTTATACCCTAAACCCTACACCCTACACCCTATACCCAATATCCTAAACCTTAATCCTTATACCCTATACACTTAACCTAACACCCTCAAACCCCAACCCTATACTTAAACCCTAAAACCTACATTCAACCTTGTACCCTAAACCCAATACTTTCAACTCTATACCCAATATCATAAACCCTAATCCATATACCCTCAAACTGCAACCCTCGGCCATGTACTTAAACCCTAAAACCTACATTCAACCTTGTACCCTAAACCCTCAACCCTAAACCCAATACCCTCAACCCTAAACCCAATACCCTCAACCCTAAACCCAATATCCTAAACCCTAATCCCTATACCCTATATACTTAACCTTATACCCTCAACCGTGAACACTATCCCTCAACCTTCAAATTTATACCTTAAACCCTAAACCCTAAACCTTCAACCCTCATCCCTATACCTATACTCTCAACCTTATACCCTAAACCCTGAACATTATCCCTTAACCCTATACTTAAACCCTACACTCTTAGCCCTTAACCCTATACCTTATACCCTAAACCCTAATCCCTATACCCTATACACTTAACCTAATACCCTCAAACCTCAACCCTCAACCCTATACTTAAATCCTAAAACCTACATTCAACCTTGTACCCCAAACCCTCAACCCTCAACCCTAAACACTATCCCTCAACCCTAAAACCTATATATTAAACCCTACACCCTAAACCCTATACCCAATATCCTAAACCCTAATCCCTATACCCTACACACTTAACCTAATACCCTCAAACCTCAACCCTCAACATTATAATTAAACCCTAAAACCTACATTCAACCTTGTACCCTAAACCCTCAACCCTAAACCCAATATCTTAAACCCTAATGCCTTTACCCTATATACTTAACCCTATACCCTCAACCCTGAACACTATCCCTCAACCCTCAAACCTATACCTTAAACCACCCTCAACCTTATACCCTAAACCCTATACCTTATACCCTATACCCTCAACCTTATACCCTAAACCCTGAACATTATCCCTTAACCCTATTCTTAAACCCTAAACCCTACACTCTCAACCCTTAATCCTATACCTTATACCCTAAACCCTACACCTTAAATCCTATACCCAATTTCCTAAATGGTAATCCCTATATCCTATACACTTAACCTTATACCCTCAACCCTACATTCAACTTTGTACCCTAAACCCTCAACTCTAAACCCAATACCCTCAACCCTATATCGAATATCCTAAACCCTAATCCTCATACCCTATACACTTAACCCTATACCCTCAACCCTAAACACTATCCCTCAACTCTCAAACCTATTCCTTAAACCCTAATCCCTACACCCTCAAACCTCATCCCTATACCATATACCCTAAACCTTGAACATTATCACTCAACCCTATACTTATACCCTAAACCCTACACTCTCAACCATTAACCCTATACCTTATAACCTAAACCCTATACCCAATATCTTAAACC